>JANRMT010062795.1:20998874-21012798 GCA_026402145.1 Polypterus bichir lapradei | reverse complement strand
ATCTATCTATCTATCTATCTATCTATCTATCTATCTATCTATCTATCCCGCCTTTGAGTGAACGAAATTCTAAATCAAATGACACGCCGACAGTTCCTCATCGACAGCTGATCTAAACCTATCTATAACCCCTTACGTGGATAAATTGGTGTAGGGCATAATAAAAGAGGTCCTGAAATAGCATGCAGAACTTTCAAAGAGCCAGTATCACTTAATCGGAAACTGACAATGAACTGGTGTTTGTAACAAAACGATCAATTAAGAACGGAAAGCGACAAGTAACAGTCGATCAAAAATGTCTGGCATTGTGAAAGAATGCGACACGATTTTGACGAGATTACCGTAACGGAAGATCCATAAATTAAGATTACAGGTACTTCATTAGGTACGTATTCTTGATAAAATCTAATTAAAAATATGTATGAATCACCGTTTTTAAAGTATTAAATGAAGACAAATAATCCATGATTTTTTTCTAACTGTACAGTGTGACTTTAAGGAGGTAGTTTAATAAGAAATGAAGCTCACGTTGTCACGATGACATCACTCACTGGCTCTTTTTGGATGGCAGAGTCTTTCGTAGGATGCAGCAAGGTTTGCTAGGGCTTGGCGTGAAGGGTGGACAGGAGGAATATGCATGACGCTCGGCCAGGAAGTGCCGTAGGATTCTCCTCTGCTTAGACAATTCCGAAAGAGTGCTCTGCCAATTGCGTGGTTTAAGGCCGAGTGATGATATTAATTGAAGGGGGTGCCGCAGCATCCACAGGATCGCAGGACTAGTTAAACGGGCTTAGATTTCGGAGTAAAGAAGAGCACGCACACAAATACGCTCACACACTGCTTTTCAAATTGCTGTGCTTGAAATGGGTGAGGATTATAGCGTCGATTCCTTATCAGTAAAGGGGATTCGTGTTGTTTTCTAAATAGAATGTAGTCGATGTTCAAAATAACTCCTGAAAACAGAGTAAATGAACGGCGACTCCACAGAGTGGACTTTTAACTGAATGGGAGATGGCTGACATTTGAACACGCGAAAAGGATAATGCAATTACGGCACGTTCCTTAACAGGAAGGCGGATTTTCAGCTATATATTTAGATCTGTATAATAAAATAATAGTCATTATTTTATAATCCAGGATAGTCCTCTTAAACATGACGAGAATAGTTGTTCGACAGAGGATTATATGAAATCGTCTTCCTCTGTGGTGAGTGAATGATATTTTCCTTAATTTTCATGTGTATTCTTTATTTCTTTTGCCTTGCATGCGTTGTCATGCATTTTCACCCCTTTTTACATGCATGCGTATGCACACAGTATTTCTGCTCGGCATAGTAAAGAAAATTAACTCATTACTGTCAAATGTCGTTTAAATGCCTGTTAGTGACGAAATGTTTTGAAACATTTAGTCTCAACAAAAGGTTATAAAACAGAGGGTTCATGGCCCGTACCCTTGCCCATTTCTGCTTTCAATTCGCATGGCTTTTATTATTTCAGTATGTGTTGATAGTTTAAGTGCCTTGAGGCTGCAGACGCAGAAGCGATTTCCGTCCACCACTCCAGCACGGTGCTCGGCTTCTGCGCACGCATCTTTTTGCTTGTGTAGGTGTAGGTGTGTTAATGCGAGTGCTTTGGGATTTCGTTATTGCTCGCGTCTTATTGTAAACCCTCGTGTTATAGGCTCGGTGAGTGCAGCGACCTTTGATGCATAACCAACCAGCGAAGAGTGGCATAGTCAAAATTCATGGGATCTGCATCCAGCCGTGATCCCTCACCGCCCCCTCAGCCCCCTCATATCCCGCTAAACCGAAACTGACGAATCCGAGTTTAAGGTTATCGTTACAATTAATAATTAAACCACAGCAATTTAGCGGCCGCTCAGTCCATACATGCATGTGCGAGTGGGTGGGCGTCTGCGTGCGCTAACTGTCATAGCTGGGGGCTATGCATGCATGCATGCTTGCTGTGCTTGAAAATAAATGAGGTACTTAACTTGTGTTAAAATGTTCATGCTGTCCAAAAAGACAAATCATTTAAAAAGTCAGTGTTGGAATGTCTGCCTAAATAAGGGGGCGTTTAATGTTTTTTCTTTCTCTTGGTTCTTCTAAGGTACGAATCTCATGTGAGGATATACGGGACGTTTGTTCACGCAATCCAGGTGTAATCTGCGTAAACATCTCTACCAAATTCAGGAGATCTTCACCGCAAGGGCAATGGATGAGTTTGAACACCCGTGATTTAAGGCCTTTTTCTTGAGACACGTCTGCCCCTCTCTAGCACTGATCTATAATTTTTGAAAGAAGTAGAGGACTGTTTCTGTTATTCCGTTCCCTTGTGGATTTTTACTCCTGCAGTCTCAGTAATGTTGTCTGCCCCCAAGTGACATGTACAGTGGACAATTCAATGCGGGTACAGTCTGAGGAGCTATCCGAGGCGCTGTGGTGCTGATGTGGCACTGAGAGACGAGCATGGCTGCAGGAAAGTTACTTCTTTATGCCGGCCTTTCTTTAGCCCTCTGTGCCCTGGGCATGTTGGCAGTGGCAATTTGCTCCGATCACTGGTACGAAACGGACGCGAGGAGATACAGAGAGCGCTGCAAAAACTACAGCAGTCGGCGGAACGACCCGGGATTTATCTACATTCCCAACAACAGTCTGCCGCTACGGGCGAGCCGGTCCAGACTGGACCGCTGGGAGGAGAAGCTCTTGCTGGCGAGGCAGCGGAGGCAGCTGTACGCGATCAGCGCCGCCGACGACTGCCCCCGGCAGTATAATTCCACCAACATGGGACTGTGGAGTAAGTGCCATCGTTTGGGTTTTGACCAAGACATGGAAAACCTTATTGCCAAAGGTAGGACATGGCTGGAAAGTGACGTTTTCACTGCTTCTTTCTTATACTAGTTTTTATGTTATCTTGGGCATAAATCCCCCTGAAACTCGTTCTCTTGCTGAATGTTTGATTGACGAGTTGTGATGAATGAGTGATTTAGTGAACAAACGTGTTGATTAATCACGTTAAAGGCGGCCAATACCGAGGCATCGTTAAAGGTAATTTATTTGAGTCGCGAAAGTGTAACTTTATATAACGGTATTAACAATGTTGTGTTCCTAACTGTGCTGTTTCAGGTTTCCGTATTAGCCTGATGTTCTTGCACCTCTGACTGACTGACAGACTGATTAATAATTTAAAATCGATTCTGTCACTATATTAGGGACAACATTACATTTCTAATTTGGATTTGGATAATATGTTAGGCTAGATATTGTTTCTAGAGATTACGTACTTTTCCAGTTAAATGAGAAATATTAAGATAATATGCAGGATCAAGTCCAGCAATAATCTACTTATTGCTCTTTCACTAGCCAACCTTTTTCCACCTATCCCCGACCTGCATGAAGTCTGCTGCAACAGATGGCACCAGTGGCACACCTTTTTTATGTAATCTGATTTATTATGGCTCCAGAATACCTTTTGTATGATTAAAAGTTGAGAAATACCAAGTACAACCTCAAGGCCAGTGACCTTGTAGTTTTGTGTACTGGGTAGCGGGACACTGTTTTTGGTTGTTAATTACTTGTGATCACACGGCTATTCTACTATACAGTTTACCTAAAAAGTATAAGGCTCACTTTCATCTGTTTAAAAGACAACTCATGCAATTGACTGATGCAAAAAGTGTAAGCTACTTTTCATACTGTTCTGTATTTTGCCATGCATTATTCATTTTAAATAAATTACTCTTCATATTTTGCTCATTATGCAATATTCAAGCATAAGGACACACAAGCTTTGCAGTCTGCCAGTTCTTCTCTTTTGAAGCTTGAAGCTTGAAATATATATTTTAAAATGTAACAATATATTTAAAGATCTGTCCTGTATAATGCAATTACCCCATAGAAATCTATAATATTTGATGACTGGATTGTATTTACCTTCCAATTTCTGGTGTACATAAAACTGAAACATTTTAACCTGCAGTTTTTCTCCCATTTATGTTTACATCACTGCGGTGGGTTGGCACCCTGCCCAGGATTGGTTCCTGCCTTGTGCCCTGTGTTGGCTGGGATTGGCTCCAGTAGACCCCCGTGACCCTGTGTTCGGATTCAGCGGGTTGGAAAATGGATGGATGGATGGATGTTTACATCATGGAGACAAGTTTTAGTGTTTTTTTTTTTTTGGATGAACTGCTGTTATAAGTGTATGTTTAAGATTTGATGCAAATGAAATCAATGATAGAGTTTTGCAGAAAGTATCTGTAAAACCCCCCAGAGTCAAACATTTCTCCGTGCTTCACTGGCAAACTGCCCTTTCAAGGAGTTTACATCAAGTTGTTGAAAAAGGTGACATATGACAGCATGCAGAATGTAAGCAGAAAAGGTTATTCTTATTTGACTTATTTTCAGTTTTTGTGGGAAACAGAAAAAGCCAAAAGAATGGTTGTGTGTTCTGTATATGATTCACAACATGTACTGTAGCTGAATATTAACCTTCAGCAAATGCAAGGTCGTGTTTAATGATGTTGATCATTTATAATGTGACAAAACTTTTTCATGTACAATATAAAGCATCCCTATTATTACCAGGCTCTTGGCACAGTGCATTATTTATGTACATAATACACTTTAAAATGAAAAAAAAAAGCTCTAGATGCATGCAAGTATCAGTTTTAAGGCATGTAATTAACTGTTTTATGTCAGCAATTCATAAGGCATTTACAGTACATGCAATATTTTAATATAGGTAAGCTTTGGCTAAAGAAAGTTTGTAAAGAAGAAGAACAGGAATGATCTCCAGCTTTGCAGTTCTATGAGAAAATAAATCAAGGGCCCACAAGCCTCAGGGAAAGGCAACGTGAAAGTCAAGGTCTAGCTGACCTGTAGGCATCTATGGTAATGCATAGGATATTAGTGGGATCTTACAATAGACTGATGCTGGATCTATCACCAGTGACACATTTTGTCACTAGTGAAGCTTTATATCCACTCATGCTGAAGACCCATTTGAAAGCTAAGTGATTGACTTGGTCAACATTAAAATTATAATAGGTTTGATTACAAGACATTAAACACCTTCATTCTATTTCTCTTTTTTAGTACCAGCTGGTCATTTAAGAGTATCGACAATAATGCAATACAGACAGCTGTACCATACGTTTTAACAAGGGCATCTTATAATAAAGGGTTTCAGCCACGAGTTAACTCCATGAAGCTCATGATGTATTTCTTACATTTGCAATATGATCATTTGTAGATTAATGGCATCCTATGAATACAAGCTTTACTTGCTACAGAATTTTTATGTGTTTGTTATTGAAAAAACCTGCATCTTATGACTGAGGTGTGTACTCAAAACCAGTGGCATTAATGAAATCTCTGCAGTAAACAGGGATAGAGCCATTCACCACTTTATGCCACCACATGATTCACTAATCTTAATCGGATGCAGGACTTAAAATTAGAGGTATATAATTATGCTTTGCAGGTACTGTATGGTAATGATTTTTGCTTATGAAATTGTTTATCATCAAAAGGATAGTAATTAAGTGACAACCTGACAGTGAAGCATTTCAGCAGTCAATTCAACCTAATAGCAATTAAATAATTTTCTATACTCCTGTTACTCTTATTTTTCTTCTTTTTGTTTGACCTATCTTTTATTGTATTCATTTTTAATGTTTTGATGTCAATATTTTTTGTCACCATTTTTATAGAGTTTCTGCCATTTTATGTGTTTGATGCCAGCCAAGCAACGCTCATTGCCGGTTATCACATGGGCGGGTATGTTACAGTATGTCATCATATAATGGATGTTAGAGGTGGTGATACACTGCAGTCTTCATCCTTGTGAGATGAAAAAGAACAATACCTTGTATATTCATATAGTAGGAATTCTTAGTGTCAGGTCTTTTGGCTCTGTCTTTCTAATCACAAGTTTTGGCTCTTGAACTTATTTTGATGCTTGAGATAAAAAGGACTTCTGTGCACAGATCCCTGCCTGTTATTTGAATGGTCTTTTGCTGGTTGCCTTGACAGCCCATCATCCCTCTGGGCTTAATTGCTAAATTCATCACAAACATAGTCCACCTGTTTCCATAACAATTCCACATGTTAAGAACATTATTTAATTTTTGTATTACTTCTGAGCTGAAGAAAGCAGCTGCTCCACCTTGAGCTTAATGCTAGACATAAATTTCTTTTGAATTCTGCTAAGTTAAGTTCAAGCTCTTAGAATTATGAATAATAATATTGTTTTCTGGGGTGTCATGGAGGTACAGTGGTTGTAACCTAGATGTGTTCCATTTTGTTTGGCAACTTGACTCAGTAACGGCATGTGTAGATGTTTATGTGAATGGCGTCCTCTCTAGGTTTGCCGGTGCTGCTTGGAAATGGAAACTGATGGACCGATATTGTCTTACTGTTTTTTAAATTACTGTTATCTAAAAGAAATTCTGTTATTTTTGAATTTACAGACAAGCTGCTTAAACGTATCTACTACTTCTTCTGACTATAGCAGTTGAGTAATTGTTAGAAACATCATTAGGTTTTAATGATAAATTAGCTATGTTATCTGATAGGTAACAGAATATTGAAAATATTTGATATTTGATACTTCTTACCTGACATAAAGTCATGCTTCTCAAACTCTGTTATTTTGAAGTGCATTGCTCGCCTCCTGTTTTCATTTTGACTACTACCAACGGTAAATGGGCCCCCATTGCCCACTGTGAAAATTACATTAGTATTCTTGTAAATACCTGTCTTTGAAGGTGACTATCAGTGTTCCTCCTATGCCTTTCCTTAGTATGCTCATATGGATCAACTTCTTTTGTCCAGCTCTTATGGTCTCAATCACGTTTGACAGGACAACCCAAGTGAAAGTGACCAATCAGACCCAAGCCAAAGTGGCCAATCAGATTGCTCGGACCAGACACACACACACACAAACAGTAGGGTTTTAAATGTCATTAACATATACCTTAAAGTGACATCTCCTAATGGAAACATAAGGAGAGAAAAGGAATTTAGTACCAGCAACCTGTAGATAGGAATTACCATGGTTAGACTTTTGCAGATATTGAAAACAACTTTAACAAATATTTCAAGGTATCAATAAAAAATATAAAGGCATAAATAAACAACAAAGGTAAAAACCAAATTCCCTAGTAGTCAAAACTTGAACTATCAGCATAGACAAACACAATTATAGTAATTAAGGGCCTAAACTTATTTTAAAAAAATCAATTGAGCTAAAAATAATAAATATAAGTAAGTAGATATTATAATATTTTAGGATTTGAACATATATTTAGCTGTATAATTACCTTCTTATTTTGTAACTTGGCTTGTTCACAGTTCTGTTTAATTTAGCATAATCTGAATTTCATTTAGCCCTGTAATCAATTTCTTTTACGGCTATGTAGATCTGCTATTTTACGATTTGCTTAGGCTCCATGAAAGTCAAAACTCAGGTTTTACAGATCTAAGCTTCAAGACTCCAGTGAGGCTTTGAAACCCAAATCAGCCTTGGTCCAAACTCGAGAAGCAGGCTTGCAGCCTTTACAGACCATAAAGGGATAAAAATCACAAAACTTAAAAGGGAGAGGGGAATCATGAAAGCCTAAGCCAAAAGAATGAAAACGGTACTCATTTATATCTGAAAATTTATTTAGCAAATCTATACTAATAAAAGGCAAAGCCCTCACTGACTGACTGACTCACTCATCACTAATTCTCCAACTTCCTGTGTAGGTAGAAGGCTGAAATTTGGCAGGCTCATTCCTTACAGGTTACTTACAAAAGTTAAGCAGGTTTCATTTCGAAATTCTACGCGTAATGGTCATAATTGAATCCTACTTACGTACATATATACGTCCATATTCTGCAGCTCGGTTGCTGTGTGAGGTGGCGTTGCGTCCCCCATCAGCACGCCTCCCACGTAGTTGGCTGCCTGCCTATATTGCGTCCCCCATCCCCATGTCTCCCACATAATTGACTGCCTGCCCATATAAGGCCGTCCGTCGCTCCGGTCTCTTCATTCCCTTCTTTGCTTCGCCACGGTATTCACGTCTCCTTGCTGATAACTGCAGCCTTTTTATTTAATCCACGGCTTCTCTGCTGTTTTATTGTTCACTTATTACGATGTGAAGTTATCGATGAAGGCGGTTGTATGCTTACAGCGCTTGACAGATGCCGAATGTCACTTCAACACATGTCCTGCAAATACTAACGTAATTGAAACAAACCATGAAACTCAAACCGATTATGACAGCAGCAATCCAAGCTGTGAGAAAACAGTAAAAAGGAGGCGTGTCAGACGTCGTGGTACATTTTCTGATGCAGCTAGACAGAAACAACTTTGTGACGCTGCCGCCAAATACTTGCAGAAAAATCCACAAGTTAATAGACATGCTGTCTCTAAATACTCGCAGGCAAATCCACAAGTTCATAGAGATGCTGTCACTAAATACTCGCAGGCAAATCCACAAGTTCATAGAGACACTGTCGCTAAATACTCGCAGGCAGTTCCACAAGTTAATACCGGGAATGCCTGTTAAACATCTTAGATTTATGAGTAGTGATTTGGGTAGTGAACACTTCAATGAATGAAACCTGTTATCTTTACAATGGTTGACCAACACGGAATGTAACTTGAACACATGACACGCCCTTCAAATACGAACCTGATTAAAAGAAATAATGATAATCAAATCCTTGATAACAGCAACACTCATAACAGTGACAAAACAATTACATTGATAATCATGTTACGTTATTTTTAAAATGTTTCCTTTTCTTTTTCATAACTTATTTAACACACTACTTCTCCGCTGCGAAGCGCGGGTATTTTGCTAGTAATCAATAAACAGTAAGAAAAAAAATAACATTTGAACCAAACAGGTATAACTAAAGGCAAACCTAAAAACAAAGAATGTCAGTCTGTGGTACTGAAATTTTAGTTATTAAAAAAAGCTAAAGTATTGTGGATTAAAAATTAACCAAAAAGGCACTTACAACACAAACTCCACTAACCCACCAATGCCACAGTGAGGTACTGAGCCCATTTAGCCCCATATAAAGGCTTGAGGGCAGTTCCCCAGCTGAAATGTCAGGGGCCCCACCCCCGTGGTTTAGTTCACAAAGCATAGCAAACAGAAGACACCAAACTAGGAATGATATATTTAATATAAACCACTAACATGACAGAGGTAATAAAGAAAATATTAATTAAGAAATAATATACAAAAATATAAGCAAAAAAAATTCAATAACACAATTTACTTGATAATATTTAAAAGACAGCAACATATTTAATGAAAACAAAACACAATGATAAAAACTGGCTATCTCCTAACAAAGCAAAGTGTGACGTTTTTATTAGATTAACTGTCATCACGTGTGAATTGTTGCCTGTTTGTGGCAACTGCTCACTCATCATCTGATGCCATTAAACTGAACTGGCTTTGTGCTTATTAGCTTGTGTTTTGGATCTTGATTTTCATTTTGATTTGTCCAGTCCATTTTTCAAATGTTTTGTCTTGTAGTATCATTCCTGTTTTAGTCAGCTACTGTAGTTGACCGGCCAAGCAAGTAAAACATTCACTTTTCCCTGTACATGACATTGCTACTTCTACTTCTACTACTAGAGCTAATCCTTTTCTACTTGTGTCTATGAATCCTTTTATTATCCTTGTGAAGAAAGGTCAGAAGCACAGATAGAGATTTGGGGAGTCCACCCCATATAGTGTAGCAGTAAACTGATAAATTTCCAACAGGACTGAGTCAAACATTGACTGACTAACAGAGTGAAGACTTATGCTCTTATAGGTGAAGGACAGGAAGTGGTGGGGTTTCAGCCCGAAATGAGGTCTGCAGGACGGCGTGATGTAGTGGCAGAAGTGGGCGGAGTCTTAGTTGGGTTTATCTTCTGGTGGTCTGTGAAAGGGGGAGAAAAGGCATTAGTACCATTCATCAACCCCTGGCTCTGTATCTTATTCCCAGTTAAGCCCTTAGACTGCCTTCCATGCGCACGTGTGTGACATCCAATGTACAAAATCAAATTCTCTCATAACTATGTTATACCACTCTGGCACAAGAACTTAATTATGGATTCATAAGAGGGTGAATAAACTTGTGATGACCTGCTAAGGCTACACAGCTTCACAAACTTAACAGTAGCCTACTGCACATAACATTTACTCTAATGATCAATCATGTTTATAATAGAAATATTGCAAGCTTCATTGTTCAATGCTTTTGCATTATAAGGAAATACATTTTTTTAAAAAAATCTTGTAATAATGTGTCACTTGATTTATCATAGTGCAGATTAGAAAATCTCAAAAAGGCAAAATGTCAAGTTTTAGCTATGCTAGAAGAGAATACTCTGCTGTGATTCAGATTTTTTTGAAATATCCACTGCATCATGTTACCTAGAAGTTTCTCTTTTGGGAATGTCAGCTGACGCCAGAGGATTTGCCCCAAAACCAAAATTTGAACTTTTAGCATTAGCAGTATAAGAAAAATATTTGTAATAATGCATTTGTAAAAGTAATAACACATTCAGAAGTTAATACTACTACTACTACTAATACTAACCATTATATCTTTAAACCACTGCTTATTTCTTCTTTGTGCTCAGCTTTGTTTTAAATTTGGCACCCAGATACATCTCACCATAGGTCAGGCTTTTGATATGTAATTTTGTCCATGGCACCCCAGTTGGCAGTGGGGGCAGCTTGAGGTCATTGTAAATTGCATGGAATTCTACAGCGTGATCTAGGAAGACAGAAACAGTGCGGTTGTGACAACAGCCTTTCAGAAAAGGTACTGCTGGGAATCTGAGTTTGATTTTGATATCAGAATTTGATTCATGCCAGGTACATTACATTTTTTTTCTTTTAATTAACAGTTTCTCTCAGGTTTTTGTTGGGACCTCAAGCCACATTGGATGGGTCCATACTGTCTACAGAGTTATTTGTTACAATTTGGAGTCACAAGCGTAATGATTCACTAGTACATCACCATCACCACTTCCTGGGCACTGTTTCATGTTGTATTTGATGCTGTTCAATTACTCGTTTTGACTGGGGGGCTTGGGGGCAGAACAATTGTCCATGATCTTAATGGAATGTGATAACATAGCAGAATCCTCACATTCCATTAAATTACCCTTTTCATTTGAAATGGTTCAGGTTCCCTGTGTGCCTCATCCAAATGTCTTCCTCAAACTGCTTCTCCCACAGGCCTACTCAGGTGAGCGTAAAATATAAAGTAATGTTTTGAATTAAAGCCTGGGCAACACAAGGAAACACAGCTACTAATAATAATATTTTATTTGTATAGTCTGTTTCCCAAGCTGGAAGTGCTTAAAGCTACCAAATAAAATAACAAAATCAGTGAAGCATTCACCTTTCATCTCTTTTTTTCACAAAGCATATTGGGTTTGTATGTATCTTTGAAGCTGCCAAATTCTGCATAATCTCCATCTGTGAGACTTCACTAAATAAAAAAATGTCAAAACAAATGTCGCTGAAAGAATTGGTGTACAGAACCTAGGATGCTCAGCTTATTAGTGAATCAATCTTGACTTGTATGTAGTCAACAAGTAGCAGTGGCATGCTTACTGTATGTGTCAGACACAATTATGAAATATTTATTTTATTAAAAGCACTCTGAAATGTACTGAAGACATGATAAATTAATTAATCTGGCTAGCCATCTATCTAGTTTGATTTCTTGCATGGGGTCACAGGAGATAAAGTCTAATTACGGAGGATTGTAAACCAGAGAGAAGATATTAATGAATGGAATATTAGTACATTGCAGGATATTGTTTGTATTTATTATTTTTTCACAAAATTGTAGTAAAATGCCATTTTCTCAGTGTGTATTTAGCATAGCACTCTAATAGTAGAGAGCAGGTACTTGTTATGAATTTTATCTTTCTTTCTTTGACCAACAGAATAATAAAAAGCCTCTTACTACAGTGTGAGTGTCCTCCCCACCTGCTTCTTACTGTTTGGGTATGTAAATCACAGCTTTTAGACGTATCAAGAATTTACTTAAGCTAGCAATATTATAATGATGCAGTCAAGATCAAACTCTAATTTACTTCATCAATCAATGGTTTATGTAGATAATCTTATGGTCAAGACCTCAGTCACAACTTAGACAAAATTCTAGTCTGGCGTGTACATTGTAGGTATAAATTATGAAAGAGTGACATTGGTAACAGAAGAGTGAACAGCTTATCCAGCCATCCATTTTCTGAGCCCACTTATTCAGGGCAGAGTTGCGCTGCAGCTTGGGCCTACCTCAGCAAGCAGTGGGTGCAGGCAGGAACAACCCCTGGACTGGGCACCTTACATATCTTAAAAAGTAGCAAACTGCAAAACAAAAAAAGAAACAAGCAATAAAGGTAGAAAATATTTAACTGTGTTAAATATGTGCTACAATATACTATTATGTGGCATAATAAACAAAGCTAGAAAGAAACAAAACAGAAAAAACAAAAAAAAGACAACAATGTTTCCTACAAACAAAACTTGACTATTGTTAACAGTGTGTATGTCACTATAGATGAAACCATTTAGAAAGGCTTCAATAACCGGACGTATTATAGTAATAAATATACACCTCATGCAGTATTATAATTACGAAGAAGACTAAGCACAAAGACAGTCTGCTGGAATATTGCTTAACACTGCTGGCCATTGCATTTAGTGCACTGCATCAAGCATGTTTGACAAGGGCTCCAGTCCATCACAAAGTGAACACACTCACTCACACACACACCCCTAACAGTCCAAAGTACCACAAAGCACGCACTACGGCCAATTTAGGATCACCAATTCACCTAACCTGCATTTACTTTGGACTGTGGAAGGAAGTCCATGTAGACACAGAATGAACATGCAAACTCCAGGCAGGGAGGACCCAGAATGCGAACCGTGGTCTCCTTACTATGAGGAAGCAGCACTACCACTGCACCGCCGAAAACCAAACACATGCAATGAAATGCTACAGATACATAGTACTGTATGCTTTTTATACTTAGGATGCCAGTTGAAATTTTTTTTTTTTGCCAATTACTGTGAAAGTATAAAGTTTGTTAATATCAGTGGTTAATTTGATTTTTAAGGTTGCTGGCACATCTCCGGCTGAAAAACTAATTAATATGAACAGTTTTGGCAAAATGTTTATATACGTATAAACTTCTCAGATTAACGTTAATGCTAATTGTTTTGTCTAATTAATAAGATATCGGAGTATGGTGATTACTGTTATTAAGTTATTACTATTTACAGAAAATGCTAATTAGTACATATATTCTTATTTGCTTCAGCATTAGGCTGATCACCACTTTATAAGATACTAGGCTGACCCGCCTTTTAAGGCGACCCACTTTTAAGTTGACCACTTCTTAAGGCAATTCAATATGTAGATCAATTTGATATTTTATACAAACTCATTAATTTGGTTATATTGCATTTGAGCGGTATTACTTTAATACTCATAGTTTCTGTTATTTTTGTGATGAAATTTAAACTTTTTTTCTATATTGAGGTCGCACTTTTGAACCCCCCTGATATTTACTACGCGGTGAGGCATTTGTACTCCATCAACATTAATTATTTCCAGAGACATAATTTTGTCTATTTTTCCAGCGCATCGCGCACAAAAGCAAGGGAACGATGGGAGCACCAGAACTCTGCTCACATCATGTCGCTTCGTACCGCAAGCTGCAAGTAGTAAGTCTGTGATAAGCGGAATACCGTTACGCTTTCCACTCACGGGACGGAAGGACAATCCCGACCAGTTTATATAGTAAGAAAGAAGAAGAAGATATCGCACAGTCTGGAGTAGAAAATCATCTTTAACCTGGAAAAACGAAACTACAAATCCCATCGTGCATTGCAAAATGGA
>JANRMT010062795.1:20892612-20991970 GCA_026402145.1 Polypterus bichir lapradei | reverse complement strand
CTATCTATCTATCTATCTATCTATCTATCTATCTATCTATCTATCTATCTATCTATCTATCTGTCTGTCTGTCTGTCTGTCTGTCTGTCTGTCTGTCTGATCAAATTATACTGAAACTCTTTTGGATATCATTATATTCTGAAAAATATTAAAGATTAAAAGTCTTGTGGTTATTATTTTTATCCAATCACTTCCTTAATTGGAGGCTAATTCCTACTATTAGGTTAGACTTTTTCTTATTTAATCATGCTGGTTCCTCTTCTTTTGTTCCATTTGTTAATACCCATAGCAGGAGTGTACTTCAGGGGAATAGTGTATAGGATTGCCCCCTCAAAACACTGTCATCACTGGCAGATTCAAATTTACATTTTTTCCTCTTGATTGTATGGTTTCCTACCACAAATCTGTAGACATGCTGTAAGGATAATTGTTTACTGTAAATTAAACAATGTAAAGTGCTAAGAATGTCTGTATTGCTTTAATATACAATAATAATGATTTTCAATATAACACCTTTCCCATGCTCAAGGCGCTTATAAGCTGACATTTCATCCATCTACTCTCTTAACCCGCATTTTCCATTACAGGAAGCTCTCCTGGCACCACTAGGCAAACAACAGATACAAACTTTGGGTGGAATATCACTGGCATCCAGTTTCTCCTGAGCATTCATTAGTGTCAAGGCTTTGTCTCCCTGCAAATATAACCATGGAAAGCTGCTAGTCAGAAATGTACAGAAAGAGGAAACTGAGTAAAGTGTATGTATTTCATGGAAACAAATAAACTATAGAAACTGCTACAAGATGTCACTTACAGAGGAACAGACAGAAATAAACTAGATTTTGCCCTGTAGGATTTATTCTTAGTTGCATGGTGGTCTGCTTAAGCACTGAAAGAGACAGAAAAATATTTAGGAGAAAAACTGTAATCAGGAAGTTACTTAGAATAAAAAGAACAATAAGAAATGACAATAAAATGAGTCCAGTAGACCATAGGCTATGGCTAAGAACTTATCTTTTGTAAGGCCCTTGCCAAAGTACCGTAAAGTGTGTCCTCTGTGTAATCGAGACAGAATACAGAACAAGAGCAGAAACAAGCCAGAAAGCTAAGACAAGTTTAAAAACTTTTGCTCTTATATTTTTGTGTTTAATGATCAAAATATAAATCTTTGGTGAACAGCAGTGCTGTGTAAGGTGCTAGTTATCTAAAAAAAGTATAGGGAATCTGTAGCTTCAAGGAAATGTTTATGAATTTGATGCAACAGATAATTAAAAAGATTATTGTGTTTCAATTCAGTTCAGTTTACTGTGTGCAGGCACAGAGCGCTGTGACGAGTTCTCAGGTGAAATGCAAATGCAAACTTTACCAACTCCTAATTACTTAATGAGTACATATAAAGACTAATGTTTGTTTAAACAGACAGGAAAACAAAATAGTTTCAAACTGATTAGCATAAACAGAGCCAAGCAATATTTGTCTGTGTATTAAATTGTCAAACTCCTTGGTTGTAGACGTTTAAACACAGGTATGTTTGAAATAAATTAATGAAAAAATTAATGTGACCTAACCCAGCTATCTACAGGGAACCACAGATGTAATTCATTTTATTAATATCTTGAAAACAATAGAGGAATATTTTTAAAAAACTTCTTATGCTGTACGATTTTCAACTTCTTTTTGAATATGGTATATTAATTGTCAGACGTCCTCTATTAAAAAGTGCAGAGTACATCTTAAGCAATTAGAGGCATCAAAACAATGCTGGAAAAGAACAAGATCATTTGCGTTTGAAGTAACAGGACTGTCTACGGGGCTTAAATCAGAGACAAAACAGTCTGCTTTCAGGGCGTTTTCACAGATGGTTCACTCAGGATCCTGACTATGCTGAGGATGCCAGCCATGCTTGATAAGCATCGATTCCCATGTCAAAGGGCTTTAAGAATGGCTGAGAACAGGAGATTTTTTTTTCTCTGTATTCTTTGACATGACTTGGAAAGAACATCTAACAAAAATCAAAAACCAGGCCCCTAAAGACTAAAAGAAGAAATTCCTACTTTTTAAGCTGACATATTGTTCAACACAGACATGCAAGCGTTCAGACATACAGTACAGCACATAGATAAGGCATAGCCTGTAAAAGCAGCAGCATATCTTTGAGTTTTTAGACATTTCTTTCCTCAAGGGACTTCTTGTAGACTTTCACAGAAGCTGTAATCACCACTTCTTTAAATATATTCCTCATCTGGTATACTAGCAAATTGTATTCTCCATGGTAACCGTCTTGACATCACTGACTGCAAATTAATGGCCAAAGACAGTGAGAATGAGGCTTTAACCGGAAAACTTGCTATCTTTAAAAACAGACTTTTTTACCTACAAAAGTAGAGTCACAGCTTTTATCAAGCATGGGCTTGTGTGTGATGTACAGTCAATTGAAAAAGTGAGTACACCCTCTTTCAGTTCTGTGACTTTTTGTATATGAGCACATTACCGACAATCCCCTAGTGCTAGAATTAAATAAATGTAATGTCATGTGACACACAGCAAATGACAGGTTTTAGTTTGTCATTTTTATACCATTTGCTGCGGAATGTCTTATCTTACTGCTTTCTTTTCTATTGTCGTCTGCTGGGAATGTCTTTGCTAGATTAGCAAGTTGATTTGTGCCATTGCTACTACACATCAGCTTAATTCTTTCATGCCCTTCTTTTCTGATAAAGTCTGGGTAGTTTTCTTTTCCAGTGCTGGGAATTCCATTTAGTTGTTGAAGATGTTTACAAGTTCAAGTGGTACATCCATACTCCTGGATTTAGAAAAATGGCACATAACTCCTCGAACAACACCATCACTTTATTGTTTCTTCCATAGCACTTAATTATGTAACCCTGCAGTGTTTCTGAACTTTGCTCTTGGGGTGTGTTGAGGAGGGTTTTATTACGTCAGCAGATACTGTTTGCTTGTAGTTTTAAGTTTTCCACCTGTCATTGATAAGGCCTACTTTAGAGACACGCAAAAAAAGTAATTAATGAACTTATGATTTGCATCTTACTTGAAAATTCCATAGAACCTGTTTTTGAGGATTTTAATATCAGGTCTGTTTTTTTTTTTTTAATAATTTTCTGCTATGATACTAATTGGAAGCTATGTATGAATAGCTCACTCATTTATGGTATATATGCATCATTCCACTGGGATGAGGTGTTTGCATTAATAAGGCGTGGTCGATGTCTTGTCCAGTTTGCAGACTCTTATGTCCGTACCATTGGAACTAGGCTGCCACCACCAGGCCCCATCATGTAAGGTGCCACAGAAACATTAGTATTGACACTAAGTGCAACAGAGCGCATGCTTTAGGGAAAAGTAGTATGTACCCCTCAAAATGCAAGACGGTTGGGTTGGATGACCCTTATCAGTTACAAGTAGGCCGAGTTTGTTCTTGACTTGACTGTCCCAAACCTTTGACTCTTGCACTTTTTTAGTCTCAATTTCCAGCCTGCTCCTGAGATGCAGCTACAGTCTGCAGCTTCGCTTGTGGTCCCTGTCAGGATAAACTAAGGTTGACTGCACCGATAGATAACAGTACTTCCTCTCTTCTCTTATCTTTAAATCCCAGGCAACTTATTAAAAAAGGGTCCAAGGTGCAGCAGAGAAGCAAGTTCAAAAGTGTATTCACTCTCAATAAAATAACATTCACTAAATTAATAAATGTTCCAAAAGAAAATAAGCAAAGCAAGTGGATGTGACAATATGACCTTGATGAATAACAGCTGTTCTTCCTAGGAGTCTTGGTATCCAATATGCCTAGATAGCAGGTGTCTCTTTCATTGTTGTGTTGCACTTCTGAGCTGATAAGTCTTTGATCCAGTGTGGTCTCTGGATGGAGGTGTAGAGACAAACAATTGCTGGCATATTCCCCTTGGATCAATGGGTATTGTAGTTTAGGGACCAACTCCTTTCTTGTGCTCTGGCCATATGTCTCTGGACCAATCTTGGTTAGGCACAACCTATGCTCTGGAACCTTCTACCAATCAGTGTCCTACCTGTGTTTTTGGCCTGAGTACAGTGTTTTTCTTCGCCTTGCAGATCCCAAAATTGTGGTTAAATGTTTAACTTTACACAAAGCCATGTTCTTGTTTTAACTTGTTCTGACTTGTTGTGCCTTGAGCAGAACAAGCAAGCAAGTTCCTATTATAAAACTGACAAATTACAATACAAAGTTTTCTTTAAACCTTAGTTTTTCTCTGTACATATTTTAACACCTATAAGAATGCATGTAAAATCACCTGTTATCAATACTAAGGATATGTGTCAATCAATTTTCCAAAGTCCATTTCAATCAAAACAGCCAGGAGGCAGAAGAAGGAATCATGGAGTTGGACACCTCGAGTATTCATTTCAGGACAGAACAATGCAGGACAAAAAGGTGTTACATTAGGAGTTAGCCTAGTCAGCCATGTGACATTAAGGATTCACGTTATTTGTGGTATCCTGTTATAGTGGGCAGGAGTTTTGGATATTGCCTGACCCTTTAATTGCGAACAGTGGCTCAGCATGATACCCCAGAAAATGTTATTGGGATGTTCTTGGAAATGGTTTTTGGGCAACATGTAGGAGCCTCTTTAACACAGTACCTAAGTGTGGAATCGGGAAAGAGTTATGGGCAGAAGAAAGAGAGGAAAAGGTGGAAGTAAACATAGAAGAAGACCTAAACATTGGTGAGAGAAAGTAGAATCAGTCACTGTATCCAACCAGTAGGGCACAAAAGTATA
The DNA here is from genome assembly GCA_026402145.1 of Polypterus bichir lapradei. Lineage (NCBI taxonomy): Eukaryota > Metazoa > Chordata > Cladistia > Polypteriformes > Polypteridae > Polypterus > Polypterus bichir. Next base: position 20,987,201 of record JANRMT010062795.1, on the reverse strand, counting down.
GGCAGGTCCAGATTAGCTTTATTTCAGTTTATTTTTTGTACCTTGTGTTTCTAACTTCTCAACTAATTACTGGCTTAAAAATAAACCATTTTCCTTTCGTTTATTTTGGGCACTGGTATTATTTCCATTTGAGTAAGGCTCAAGAACATCCTCTAATCACAGGAGACAAGCTTCTTTTAAGAATACAAGAGAAACAAATGAACGATAGAGTGAAAAACATGCTAAATCATAAAATGTAATAGTTAACTTCTTTAAATGCTAAAGTTTTCAAAGTAATTTGTAGCTCTTGTATTGTGACCTTAGAGAATGTCATATTAAATTGAAGACTGGTCATTTTTTTACACCTGAATTCTCATTGTTGAATTAATTATTTACATATTTCATTTAGAATATAAGACGGTTTCTCAGTTTTCATAATGTATATGAAAGGCAAAAAGAGCATACATTGTAGGAAACGAATGGTAATGATTTATTAGATCCTGATGTAAAAGGACAATACAGCTAGTAATGTTATGCATCATTCATTGAGAAGTGCTGATTTTATTGAAGTGAAATGAATTCACATCATAGATCATTAAAACCAGATTACACAGACCTGGATCACAGAACCAAATACTGTATCTTGGTAACATCTCTCTTAAGAACATCAGCAGTACTCTACATTATACCACTTCTACTGTATTTACAGCTGACATACAGTAGATATCATGAAAAGAGCCAACCTTAGATAATTACTTTTTCACTGCAGGACAGTGGTGCAATGATTAGCATTGCCTCCTCACGGTGCCAAGGCCCTGGGCACAATTTCTAGCCTCATAATGGCTGTGTGGAGTCTGTACATTCACATCTTCCTTCTGTCAGTGTGCATTTTCATTGGTGACTCTAATTTCTCGTATGAAGAGCTGACCTGGATGGCTGAAGATTGCAAGGGAGAGAACACTACCAGAATGGCCCTAAGTTCCACAGATGACTTCAACGAGTGAGTGAGTGAAACAATGGAAGAAAAGGACAGGGAGAAGGGGAGAAGGCGTAGGTTAGAACACAGGGTCTGCTGAGGATAACATGACCTGTATCTGTACTGGATTATCAGGAAATGAAATATGCATAGTCAGATATACAAAAGAGTATGTATGGATGGATGGATGGATGGGGTGGTTGGTTGGTTGGTTTCTGGGTAAGATGTCAAAGGCTGAAAGTCCCTCCTGGGTCAGTTGTTTGACACATGAGACTGTTAGCTGGAGAACCTTAATATTAATGACCCTTTTAGGAGTGATTCCAGGAAGACCTGGCAGATGGCCAGTGCTCTGTCCTTCACATTGTGCACAGTCCTATGTGTGAATATAATCTAACAGTGCTGATTTTCTAGAACACTTCATGAACACTTGGAGGAGTCCTAATCTGAGGTCCCTAGAGAGCATGCAAGGCTGCCTCTGACTTGAATCAGAAAGTAATTCTAGTTTTTGCCTGACCTGTGATGTCTAAAGGTATCTCAATGGACACATACATTCAACTGAGGAGTTGGAGTGAAGGTTCAGATGGAGTAAAGAAGAGTCCATAGTCTACAGAAAGGTGTCTGTTTGTGTGTGTATGAGATAGTCAGACAGAGAAAGGAGCTGTGATGTGACATGCTTAGGTGTACTTTTAAGCTGTGTAAGTAGGTAACTCAATCCACAGAGCAGAAATATATTCAAAATTTATTGAAACAGGCCCAGAAGAGGAGGTATTTAGTGTTCCCCCTTGATCAACTCTCCTTTGTGATTAGTTCATTTAATAAAGGAATTTTTTAGGTGCATTCCCATATGATGCGAAAAGCACCCACTGTGAGTTACATGTCTGTCTGTTTGCTGGTGTGTCCACATGAAACAACTCTGCTCCTAGTGGACAGTTTTGGTTGCAGTTTGGCACACTTATTCTTTAAGGATATTTGTTTTGAACGTTCCAAATTTTTTTCAAATATCTCAGAAAGAGAGTGCTGTACAAATTTGTGAAATTATTTTCCATTAAAAAGATTTGGTGAATTTGTGAACTATTCATTCATTCATTCATTCATTCATTTTTCGCTGCTTGTCTGGCACTGGGACATGGGGGCTCGTACATCCTTTTCCCGAGCCACACTTGTCAACTCATACTGTTGGATTTCAGGGTGTTCCCAGGTTATCTAGGAAATATAATCCTCCCAATGAGCTCTGGGTCTTCCCCAGAGTTTCTTCCTAGCTGATCGTGCCTGTAACACCTTACCAGGGAGGCGTCTGGGAGAAATCTGTATCAGTTGCCCTGAATCACCTCATTTGTCTCCTCTCGATGCGGAGGGTCAGCGGTTCTGCTTCAAGCCTATTCCATATGTTAATGCTTCTGACCCTATCTCTAAGGGAGAGCTCAGCCACCCTGTGGAGAAAGCTAATTTCGGTCCAATTTGTAAACTAATCTATATTAAAACAGGGAAATGTTCAGGGTGACCACAATTATAGATCAGCTTACTGTTTCAAAACTACCTAGAGAAAGTTCATCTTTTACTTGTCCAACAGCTTCTTCTGATGACAAAACAGATACCTGGTACAATTCAGTGTGGAAGAAAAGAATTTGAATACAGACACCCTCCACTGGAATGCCCAGATTTAAGCAATAAAACACAGGCAGGAGAAAGTGTCAATCGTTATTTTTTATCTAAATCTCCGAAGAGGTAATAAGTGCATTACATGTTAGCCATGTTAGCCACATCTCTTTATTATAAAAAAAAGTCTTGGGACAAGACTTTTTTCCGGCGAAGAGATGTGATCTTTTGAAGAGGGACACTGTCACATCCCGCGAAACAGGCACATCTTGTCATACTTAAAACTTTTGTAAGCAGGTCCCGTAATACAGTGAGCAGGTTAGAGATAATGGAAGTAGGAAAATTTGAAAGTTTCAAAAATTGAGTGAAAAGATCACATTAGCACAAACAAACAGAAAATATTACTTGGTGAAATAATGGAAAAGTGAAAAGAGATCACATAGTGTTTGAGGACAAAAGGGTTAGGGTGCTGGTGCTGTGCAGGCTTTTAAACATTCAAAGCGCCGCCCGAAATGGTGATCATGCGGAATGAAAGCATCAGCAACCTAGCAGCAAGCCAGTAGCTGACTGAGCAAAGAGGAGGTAAAAAAAAAACAACTGTTACTTGTTTCCCAATGTATCAACGTGTAAGAGGGATTTCAGAGTGACCACATCACCTTGGTGTGCATTCAGCCACTCTCTTCACAATGGCGCGTTGGTAGGGGGGATTGGTATGCGAGTGAAGTTCAGATCACACGGCATGGCAGCGCGTAGTGCCATAAATATAACATTTTCTCTTAAGGGGTTATATAAAATAACAAGAAATACATTTATCATACTGAATAGTAAAACAGCAGCAGCTTTTAATCATAAGCTCAGAAGGATATGAGACTCAGACACATGCTGGGTGCACATTGGACCAGGGTTCAAATTCAACTCTTACATCAGTTATCAGGAAATGAGTGTAAGAGTGGAGTTATGTAAGTGTCACTCTGTAAGTGTAGGGTGAACAAATATGTGTTCAGTATTTATATTATACTTTAAACAACTTCACAGCAGCATTATCAGCACATTATAATGATTTCTCTGGCACTAATTTATCAGTAGAGCGGCACAGTGCCACTGTTGCCTCACAGTAAGGAGACCTGGGTTTGCTTCCCGGGTCCTCCCTGCGTGGAGTTTGCATGTTCTCACCGTGTCTACATGGGTTTCCTCCTGGTGCTCCCGTTTCCTCCCACAGTTCAAAGACATGCAGGTAAGGTGCATTGGTGATCCTAAATTGTCCCTAGTGTGTGCTTGGTGTGTGTGCGTGTGCCCTGCAGTGGGCTGGCGCCCTGCTCGAGGTTTGTTTCCTGCCTTGTGCCCCGTGTTGGCTGGGATTGACTCCAGCAGACCCCCGTGACCCTGTAGTTAGGATATAGCGGGTTGGATAATGGATGGATGGATGGATGGATGGATGGATGGATGGATAATTTATCAGTAAAGCTCTGGATCTTCCCTCCTTTATGGTCCAAAGACTTTACCTTGAGACTTCAACAGTGATTTTAGCTGTCCATTGGTACTTCTTTCAAAGATGTTTATGTTTAAGAAATTTAAACAACAATTAATCATAAACCCTCCACTACCAACAACTAACAATGGGGTGTCAATCAAAGCCATTTTGATCATTTGAATTGGAATGTTCTTTCAATAAAACTTTGTAAAGTGCTGTTGAAAAGAATGAATTTAACACTTGGTATTGCATTCAGTTATCACTCTTATTTTTAAACATGACTCACTTTTACAACAATATTTAATAATCAGAAATGTGATAACTGACTTTTAATGAAATAACTACACAAATTCAAGTGCTGCAACTTTCATATCAGGTAACTGAGTTCCTGAAAGCTAAATGTTACACTTTAACTTGTTTATCTTTGTTTTCTGTTATTTGTAGTAATTGATTACTTTATTTATATTTTTTCTATAGGTACTTTGTTTTTGTTTTATTGTAGATATCTGTGAAAAAAAAAAACTTTCACATCCATTCACACTCCTTATTCTATTTAATACTCTCTAATGGTTAGCCTGAATTCATAAATACAAGTTTGAAAAAGGCAAATAAGAAATACCAATTAATCAAGTCTGTAACTAAAATAAAAATAATCAATTTGGTAAGATTTTGATTAAAACAAGCCATCTGAGGTGGGCTTGAATTTGATAATTGGAAAAAATTAACACATTAACTTGATTGTTCATTCAATACTTTTTCTTCCTTTCTATAGCACTAGTAATATGTCATAACTAATAATGTGTGTTACATAATTGATCCTCCCCATTCTTTATTGATGGAGCAACTGTGACATTTACAAACAAATCATTATTACCAGAAAGATACATTTTATGGAGGGTCACAACTTGCATGAGGTTCAAATATTATTTAATATTGATTAAACCTTACATGCTAACATTATGATGATATACTGGAACACTTGCACTGATGATGTCACTCCTCATCTGGCTTGAACACAGTGGCTTCATGTCCAGTACAACTTACATTAGTGTGTATTTTGCTGCTTACCTTTCATTATTGTTTTAAACACATGAGATCTTGATGATACAAAGAGTCACACAGTACTTGTGTTGCTTTGAAGCTTGTTTTCCAGAGAAACAAATGACAGATGACCATCTAGAACATCTCTTTTGGAAGTGCCAGCACTTTGGTGTCTGCTGTTGCATTTTGTAGTTTCAGAAATTGAAACCATCTCTTAGACCAGAGGCATAACTAGAATTTGATGGGCCCTAGTACAAAAAAAAATTAAAAATCAATTAGACCCCTTTTTGAGAGATTATATTTAATCAAATTAAGAGGCATCAGGATATATCCAAGGAAATACACCAAGAATATAAGCTATAGTACATAAAACGCAAATAGTCATAAGCCTTATGGAGTTATGGTAATGATAACTGCTTTTCCCTTTTCATTCCAGTATCAAGTAGATAAGTTTTGGGGTAAATAGAAATGCAAATAGTTAGCAAGGCAAAGGCAATGTAATGCTTGAAGATATAGAAACACATGTGAGGTTATTTGAATTAAAAAGCCCCTAAGTGTATGTGTGCCAATAAACTGAAAGAAATACAGTATGTGTGCATGTATAAGCTAAACATTAGTACCAAATGCCTTTGGGAAAAAGATGACTGTTCTCTAAGCTCATTCTTTATGGACAAAAAGAAGACGACATACTTTTCAAGGTCAATAGTCTTTCTTCTCTTTTCTACTTGGCTGCTGTTATGAAGCAGGGCAACAGAGCTGAAAGGGGACTGCTGTTCTCGGGAGTTTTCTGCGTAACTGCCTCTCCCAGTAACTGCATGGGTAGCAACCCAATTAGATAAGTGTCGAAAGAAACATCCATGGTGTAATGAGCATTGAATCATCTGTCATTCTCAGTTTAATATCCAGCTGGAAGATCTGCTGACCATAATACGATATACTCATGTGGAATGATATCATTTGAGCGACAAGCCTATTCTGTGCTAATTGTATTAAAGATTGTAACTTTCTGACCTCTAGAGAGGGGAAGAAAAACCATGCCCAATCTTTATTGTTGGTCATTCTCTCCATGATAAATCAGATTGATCTACTCCAGCATCTGAGTGTATTTTCTAACCCCCTTTGGCAGAGAAGCAAGGAACTCCTTTAGCAGGCATGTTATTATGAAAGTTTTGCGAAACAATAATCATGTGGTCTTACAGGGCCCTTAGTGCCATGATCCCCCCGTACAACTGGCCCATTCTGACTGCTTATAGTTACACCACTGTCTCTTAATAATTTTATGGATATACCAAGTGTGAAAAGATGAGCCTCAACACAAGACAAAGGTTTGGGACAGCCATCCATGTACTTGGCCTTGGCTGCAAAAGAGTCCAAAACAGAACTACTCAACGGAGGAAGGAAATTGGGTTTTATAGGGAAGTTTAAGGAAGTGATGTTGACCTTGAGGCCGGGACAGGAAGTGATGTTATCCTTGGGGCTGCAACAGGAAGTGATGTCGTCCTTGGGGGCCGGGACAGGAAGTAACGTGCTCAGGACCGAGGTGGAAGTGACATCTTTGCACTCAGGCAGAATTTCCCATGTCTGGCCTGCGGGGACAAAATAAGAGGGTTGAGTGCACCCTGCCACCCCCCAGCCGGGCATGGAATACCCTTCTTTTTGGTCCATGTGCACGTGTGACACAAGTCAGACCTGTCTTTCCACTATTGAGTGCATAAAAATTAATAAACGTAGGGTAGTACAGAAACTGTCATCCAATTAGATACCAAATTTGTTAATCATTTATCATTGAGATCAACTTTCTACCTGGAGAATAATTTCACTAAGCGTAACAGAGTACCTCCTAATGTTGTTTGCTACACTTTTTTTTTTTTTTCTGTAATTCACTCATGTCCCTTTGGAGTCACCAAATCATCTTGTACCACAACGCTAAAAAAATAATAGTTAAGTATATTTTATTATAAACATCTTTACAAATATTTGCAATTAACATTCTTGGCCCATTCTCATTACTAAATGAATACTTCAGCTTGACACAGTCTTGTTCTGCTTAAACACAATAAGTCAATTATCATATTTTATAGTCTTATTATCAGTAATTAACAGCATGCAGCCCCATGTCCAGGAAGAGCTGTGCAATGAAATATTAACTAGTCAGCTTCTTTACTCTGCTGTAAACAACTTTCAGAGGAGAGAAAGAGTAGATTAGCTATCTACCTCCTAATCCTCTCCTGATACAACAAATTTTAGATTTTTTCACGGCTGTTCTTGCATATTGGAGAAATATGCACATTTTATTATTATTAATTGTTAATGAAATAATTAACATTGGAAATAATTAATAAAGAAAATTAATTAAATTGTCATAGAGTGTTTGTGTTAATCCTTAATTACGGATAGTTGGTTTAATTTAAATGTGGTTACTTTGTTTTTAATTTAAAAGGGACCATCCATCTATCTATCCATTTTCATAATCCAGCTAAAGAAAGTAATGAAAATTTAGCAATTTAACAAGAGTGGTTGCTCTCATATTGTCTCTGCGTCCTGGAAAAAGTGCCAAAGGAACCATTTAATAAAAAAAATTGCTTATTTTAAAAACAGGTACAAAGATTTATTAAGGAGAATGGGTCTAACACTTGGCTACCTCTCAAGCAGCATACCTAAGCACGTTGTTATAATTCTTCAGGAAAGCATGTTATTGTTTTTCGTATTGTTATTGATATGTTCTGAATTTTTTTTTTTTTACCATTTTCACCATCATTTAGAACTGGCACAAGTGTTGCCATTTTTCTTGCGGTGAACCTTGTTTTCTTGTCTTTTGATATATTTTTAATATATATTTTAAGAATCTTAATATTTTGTTACTTTTGAATTAAACTTTTGAAGCTTTATCATTATGATAGTCCTTTCACAGCACCATTTTGGGTCAGATTTCATTGTGAGATGTCCAGTTCACGCAGAATTTCCAGGCTGTGGTGCAATGTGTGGCATGGGAACTTCTTAAGATGGTGTTGTGGCAGCCTTAGTATCCTAGCTTTGCGACTCTATGAAAATCCTTGCATGTTAGGGCTTCAAAAGATTTGAGTTTGGCTTCCGACATTGCTTTGCTCTCAGTTTTTTGGTGCAGTCCATTCCTTCTGCTGTGTTCCCTGTAGTGTCTGCTTTTCTGGTTTCTGAATCCCTACCTCTTTACGGTAATGAATTTGACTTCTCACTTTTAGGGGAATACTCCCTAAAATACTTTATTTTCTGGTCTGAACTTCACAGATCTTTGTTTCAGACGGCTAGCTAGTCTGTTCATAATGTTACTTATTCGTTGGCAGTGCCATATTATTTACCATCACCATGCATGATTATTGGTCACATAATGCATGCTTTATATTGTTTATCTTCATGAAGTAGTCAGTATAACAAGGTGGCACACAGCCTTAAGTGTCTATATTTTTTGATTCTTTACAAATAATATCTTACTTTTTTTGGAGTCAGGATGGTTTTTGACTTTTGTCTCTGGCATTATGCCTTTTAACTTTTTGTTTAATGTTCTGTATTTGGTTATTTTTGTACCTTGAGTTTCTAGTAATGAACCCTTGTCTGTTTTTGTCTCTTCAGTTGAGTTTTGTTTACTCTCTTCGTCTACTTTTTCAACTGTCATTTTTAGTACAGTTTTGCAACAGTAGTTGCGATAAGGGTGGGTATCATATTCTACCTTCCTTCTGCCAGTAATCCTTCATCCCAAATGTAATGGAGATGCAAGACTTACTGTAACTGCTCTTTTAACCTGAGGTAGTGATAAACCCCATCCACCAGTTGCATCTTGGCACAGGGATGACTTTTCTTTGATTAGATGAATATTAGGATGCATGGATTGATAGACAGACGAGTTAAACAACCATCCTTTGACTCTCCTTTGCATTGCACTACATGTCCACACTCAGTCAAGCCTCAACCAACACCCCTTGCAAAAGCACACAATACTCCTTTGTATATTACGGTAGATAGAAGCAGCACGCGGTGTTGCCTGGTTAATTAATGTTAAGCTCTGGTCTTTTTGTCTACTAGTGCGGCTTCGGCCTGTTCAGATGTTTCACTTCCTCTGAGCCAGCTGATGGCACTAGTGTGCAAACTGTAGCACCCGGGGAGGTGGGGGGGACTCACTCGGAATTCCGGGGTTAAAATTTTGAGTTCCAAAGTAACCCGTCTTTTCTGTATGGTCCTTGAGAACAACTATGCAAATTTAGTCCAGATCTAGAAGGGTGCAGGATAGGATAGATAGATAGATAGTGTGGCAGATGGCCAGCAGCTCATCTGAGCCGGGACGCCCCTGAAATGGAAGGATGGGGTAGGCAGCTCCCCTGGAGTGTAATGGTGCCCTGGATTCCCGCAGGGCATCCTGGTGCTTGGAGTGCGGTTTCTCAGCCCTGTTGGTTACCGTGGGTGCCGCCAGGAGGAGCTGTGAGAGGACCAAAGGAGCCATGCCTCATTCATAGCCTGGACGTACTCCAAAATCAAGAGGAATTGAGCCCCGAAGTACTTCTGGGCTGAAGAAAAAGCAAATTCTCCATCTGACCTGGAAGTGCTAGCAAGTCATGTGGGTGGAAGGACAGAAGCACTTCCGGGTCAAGGACTATTTAAAGGACTGTTGGGAACCCAGCAAGCGAGCCAGAGTCAGGAGGAGTAGGACAGCGCTTGCTGTGAGGTGTGGAGAAGATTACTGTATTATTGTGTTTATTGATTGTGTATTAGTGGTGGAGGTGCTTTGGGCATGATTATTAAGAAGATAAATATTAAAATACTTCTTGTTGCTTTTACCTTGTGTCCTGAGCATCTGTCTGTTGGGGTTAAAGGGGCAACAGCGACCCATAATGTTCACAATAGATAGATAGATGGTGAAAAGAATGTTTCTTCCTGGTCATGTGATGCCGTGTTTTGCTTGAAGCCTACCCGTCCTGCCCCAGGATAGTCCATGTGACTACTGTCGATGAATAGGCTTTCCTCTTGTAGACTCCTAGACTGGCTCAACTTCTTCCTATCGTGGCCATCTTGCCTAGGTGTGAGGTAGGCGTCCGATTCACCGTCTGCTTTCTGCAGGCAGGCCTCTGCAAAATATGAAAAAAATGCCTCCGGCGCTTCGGATGTTTTTCCGGTACATACCTTGGAGCGTAAGCGATCCAGTCTCAGTTTGTTATAGTAATCTTCTGGAGTCGCAATCCTACCGTGTTCCGGTTGCCGCCCCAGTCGGTTCTGCTCGGCTTTAAACCGCGCCCGGTCTTCCTCACTGCCTGTCAGGTAAGTCCACATACTCACGGCATCCTCTAGGGGTTGTTTTGCTGGGCGATCCCCATTCTTCTTCCCAGATTTTTTCCCCATCACTTACCGGTGTTGAAGGAGCCCTGTTGTTGTTGCGATCTCTGTAGAGGGTAGCGTTTTCACCTCCGTGCGTTCAAGCGGGACCTTCTTAGGGTCGTCTGCGTACACACAATTTGTTTTAAATGCAGGTCCCCTGCCAATTGACGGCCAGAGAATCCTGCCGGCTACGCCAGTGTCGCTATCGCTCCCTTGAACCCTCAGGTACCACGCCAGACACCAGGTAAAAGTGCAATAATTCTTTGTTTTATTATAATTATTATGTGCACCAAGCACCCTCCACTCCACACTACTCATTAACCAAATACACTGCTAAATAATCACAATCCTCCACTCCCAGACGCGTTGCCCTCCTACCACCCAGCTCAGCTCATTGTCTGGGAGTTCCCATGGTCCTTTTATAGACCCTGACCCGGAAGTGTTCCTGGCCAACAGTCCACAAGTCCTTATTCCTTCCGGGTCAGGGTAAATAGTCCTCTTTCTTCACCCTGGAAGCCTGTCGCTCTTCATGTGACGAACTTCCGGGTCATAGTGCACAAATGAGTCTACTGGCCTCCCGACAGCGACCCCCAGTGGTCCCCAAGGTATCCAGCAGGGCTGCGCATAAAAACTACATAGTCCATGAGGCCCTGCTGGAACTCGGGACCCGTCCATGCTCTCGGGAGAGCTCCTCCTGACAGCCTGGGGGTGAGGGCCGGAATATGAAGCCGGCCATCCATCACAGTATACATCCATGTTGTTCTGCCTCAGAAAGAGACAGAAAAGGACCAGGCGAGGAGATGTAAACCTGAGATGTGTTAAGTTTGTTAACCAGGAATCAAGCCACTTTTTCAACAAAAAAGGGGGTAAAACAAGAATCTTGATCAGGAAGCAGAAATGAAATCTTTAAACCAGAAATAAACCAACAAGAACAACAACAATATATGCTGTATTTTATCCAATATCAGATAAGGCAAAGGTGAACTGGCTTCCATGTCCCACAGCCCCAGAGCAATTTGGGAATGTCACCATGGAAATCCATAAAAACAAATGTCAGATAATAGTGACGCCCATAGGAAAATCATAGTGGCATTGACTACTGAAGATAGTCATTTTAAATATCTCAATTAGACATATATCTTGCAAGCCATTCTATTGTGAATTAAATGCTTATTTAATTACTAAAATTAAATTTATATTTGCATTAAACTATGCAACATTTTTTTTTTCTCCAGAGAGAAATCCATATCCCAGACTTTGTTACATTGCTAACACTTACTTAATACTGCAGTGCCAACAGTGAATATTTCTTATTATAAATCAAAATCATTCCTATATTAAAACTTATGAGCTCATGTGTATAATGCCCCTAGGGCATTATTTATGTTATGATCCCTTATTTCATCATGGTGGTGCAGCGAACAGCTAATGGAGTCAAAATCCATCTCAGTCATTGTAGGTGAAGAATTTGTATATTTATCCCATGTCTGAGCATAACCTTTATCAGAATATTTTTGTATTTTTCCTAAATCACAAGAAATGTGTGTAGTGGATAATTGGCAACTTTGAATTAGATCTTATCATAAAGTATGGGTGTGTGCATGTGAGTGTGTCTTCTAATGGAGAGGCACTAAGTTTCTATTCATTGCTCAATACTAATGGGATAGGCTCCTGCCTGAACAGGACTATGCAGACTTGAAAATAGATTGTTGGATTAATAGACTTATTCAGTTATTCACTGTGCTACCAATCTAAGACAGGCTGAAATCTATGTAATCAACGTAGACCTCAGCGTTAAGTTTGCAGTGCAGTGTGTCTGTCTGGCTGCTATGTCTGTGTTACGTACCATTTGGTGCAGAATTTGTAAAAGGAGTGCTGATTTCTGTTGGATAGCAGCAGTGGTCATGTTTGTGATGCGCTGTCTGATAGAAAGAAAAGACACAGCAACCAGACGGACACACAGACTCTTGTCCTTTTATTAAAGTGGATAGGGTGACTCAGTAGCTTTTCCAGCAGCATTGGTTGCGGGTGTTTGCCATTCATGCACCCACACACACACACACACACGTGCGCACACCCACTCACACACACACACATACTCTCTCCCTCACACCAAACCAATTTAGTGTCACCAGTCAATCACATATACTCATGTTTTCAATATGGGAAGAAAGACATGTACTTATATAAAAACCATATGGACTGAGGAAGAATGTGAAAATGTCATAAAGTTAGTACTCACCAATGCACTGAAATGCCACTTCATATGAATATCAGTAAATATTAAATACAATAACGGCGCACTGCACAATAACATGCAGTGAATACACTTGACTTGAGCATTCATAGTTTTCATAGTCTTTCTCTGTACATTTAGCATTCATTTGCTCAGAGGTTGATGCGCTTGCTGCTTCCTGAGCAGCTCTCCCTTTCTCTACCCTAGCGTCCTGCTTCTTCTCTTCTTTCGTCGGCATCTTTTCACGTTAAAACTGATTAAGTCAGTGTTTGTTTTGTGATTACTTAGTACGTTTTTTAAAATTTTTCACTTAAGCTGGCACTTAAGTCTTCAATCTGCCTCAAGAATGATTTAAGATTTGAAGAGGTAGAAGAAGTGACGGCGAAGGTGGTAGGGAATGAGAATGGCGCCCGTATGCATGCACCGTATGGCTGCCCTGTTGACTGCTGCTGAGATTTGATTCTACAATAAAATAAGAAGAGGAATAACTTTGGAGGTCAATCATCACCCCGAAAGCAGACAGTAGAGGTCACATAGTATATGTGTACCAAATTTCAGGTCAATAGGCTAAACGGTTTGCGAGCTACAGGTGAATTAAAATCCTGGACAGACAAATGAACAGCCACAGTAGTCTATTATATAAGAAGATATGCAAACTGATGGATAACCAACAGAATATTTTTGCCTTATATCAAACCTATTTGACCTTATTGTCTATCATGGTATACTGTATGTGCCGGACATAGAACATGGAAGCGTTAGGCACACGGTAGGATGCAGTGTTAATGCATTGCATGGCTCACTTATATCATCTATCACAGTTCTCATTCAGCCTAGCAGGCACAATTTTGCCCAGTGGCAGTGAACATGAGCACCTGGGGAAACTCCACAATGGCATGGAAGAGAGGCTCCTTCTCCAGAAAGAAAGTGACTGGACTGGGGTTTGAAATCAGAAATGTGGCTCCATGAGTGAGCAGTGTTGGTCAATGCAGTCTACCACCCATATAGCAAATGTGCTGTCTGAACTGTGATTCTTCACAGATGTAATGGGGCAGAAACATTCCAAAGATATCAATGATATCTGTGCATTTGGAGTTAGCAGATATACTAGTATTCATCATCTAAGGGTAAAAGTATATTTCCTTGTATTAGAATGACAAGCATTGCTGATTCTCCCTATATTCTCTTTGCACTTAAAAATTAATGACAAGAATTTTGTGAGTGGCCAAGTAGTATACAAACTCTAGCATATTTCACACCCCGATCATTATATAGTTTGTCTTTCATGTCTTGGAAGTTTAAGAAGACTGTTTTTTACTCTAAAGACGAAGTGCATAATAATTCTAAATGCAATCTAAATATGATGCAGATCCATTTAACCAAACGTGTGATGGTGTCCTGGAAATCTGAACCTTATCACAGTGATTATCCAGGCTCTTTTCCCTCATGTTTAGTATTCAGTATTACTTAGATGGAGCAGCATAAAACAGTACTTTCTAGTACAATTTATTACTGAGTAAATTCAGTCAGTGAGTGCTAAATCGTGATCTGTGTGGCTGCGTTTTGTGGGCTCAGGGAGCTTAGTCATATATGACAGTTATTTCAGTTGAGTATGACAGCACATAAAACCATATCTCCCAGGCCACTAAGATAGAAAGTGCTTTTAAAGAATTAAGGTAGTGTCAGAAAATCAGCAATGCTTGCACTGCACATATGGACCTTTTTTTTCTATATACACTTTCATGGAAAAAAATGGATGTTTATTGATGTTTTAGAAATTCAATGAAAGCTCTTCTATGATCATTCATGGAAAACATGTATATTTAACAGTGTTTTAAAAATTCAAAGAAAGTAGCTCTATGGTAATTTGTTGTGCTTGTAAATGACAGGGTGCAGACCTGTCATCAGTTAGAGGCCACAAAGAAAGAGATTCCTCAACAAGAGTATTTTATTTTATTTTTTGCAGTTTCCTAAGAATATCAGTTGTACCAAAAATTATTAATTATTGTAGCTGGAAATGTGGAGGTGGATGAGTGAGTGTATGTTAAAATGGGAAATGCACCCTGCATCATAGTACAAGGAACAGTTAGGTCTAGGCAACACAAAATGAGCCGTTTGTGCCTAAGACCATTATATTTGCAATAAAATATACATCATCCCAGGATTTCTGTAGTTTAAATTGCTTCATCTGTAAACATCCTGAGTGCCACTACTCTTATTCATGAGCTTGTGACACAAGATGACATGAAATTTTCAGATGTAGTCAAGTTAATTATGGGAGATTTTAATCTCTGCACTCTAGATGACAATCTGTTAAATTTCGCGCAGTACGTCAAGTGCAGCACCCACAACAACGTTCGTCTTGATTAGTGCTATAGTAACATCAATGGCGTTCATTCTCCAAGGGCATTGTCAGGTCTATGGCACTCAGATTTCAGTATATTGTAGCTTAGACCAAACCATCAGCCACAGGAGAGAGGACTAAAAAGCAAAAAGATGTAAGTAAGAAGTTTTTCCGATGAAATGATTTCTGGCTATTTTGAATGTATGAAGTGGGAACAGAGAACATCAATGAATCAGCTGCAGGGATTTCTAGATATATAGGTGTAGTTCCAAAAATGAAGACCAGAATTTACCAAAGCAATAAATCCTTGAACTAGAACAATTTTTAAATCAGAATCTTCTGTTTAAATATTGTATCAACAGACAGTAGAGAGAAATTATGCATAAGACTGTTATGAACAAGGTTGATAAAGGCAATGTAAAAGACAAACCAGAAAGAAGACTGCAGCCTTAGACACACTCTGACTGTTTAAAACTAAATTCTTTTTCCAAATGATGAAAATAATTTGTATCACAGGTTTGATTCCAAAGATTTTTTTGTAGAATAGACACATGCTATCGACAAAGAAAGACATTTTAGAGTTGCTACAAATATTGAACTTACTGGTAATGCTGAGAGAGAATAATTTAAACATGTAACGCCAAGTAAAATTTGTGGATCCACATGTGCAGACCAAGTGGCATACCTTTTTCAAAAGTATCAGATAGTTGGAAAAAAAGCATTATTTGCCCCAGTCCCCAAGGACAATGTGGACAAAAGGACATTACAGTTGCTTAGGCTTCAGTGGCAATGAAGCGTTTTATGTAGGTTGTGTTAAAACTCCTTCTCCCAGAGGTTTCTTCCTTCTCAGACTCATACTAGTATGACCAGCTATTATGATCACGTGGAATGTGCTCCCTTCACAGCACATCCCCACAGGGGGTCACAGGAAAATAAAACGAACACACTGGGAGATCAAAAGAAAAGTCTGAATTAGTGTCAGCCGCTCTCATTTTGTGTGTTCATAAAAAATGTAATGATTTACTTCATAAGGTTTAAGTCCATAATAATCAAGAATAGTTTTGCCAAATATTTGGAATATTGAAATGTGCTTCAACTTATATTTTCAAAATCTAAATATTGTTCAGTGTAATAGAAATTTGTCAGTTTTCACCTTCTAATCTAAGTCCACAGAGTACAAGATGAAAATAGTTGAAATAGTCTAAAATGATACCCAACATGCTTATGTTTGAAATTGGTCATTTTTAACCTGATGGGAGTGGCTCTTAAAGGGCTAGCGCCACCAGTAAATAATAAAAATATTGCACATGTTATAATATGGGCTGCATGGTGGCGCAGTGGTAGCACTGCTACCTCGCAGTAAGGAGACCTGGGTTCGCTTCCCGGTTCCTCCCTGCATGGAGTTTGCATGTTCTCTCTGTGTTTGCGTGGGTTTCCTCCGAGTGCTCCGGTTTCCTCCCACAGTCCAAAGACATGCAGGTTAGGTGCATTGCCGATCCTAAATTGTCCCTACTGTGTGCTTGGTGTGTGTGTGTGCCCTGCGGTGGGCTGGCACACTGCCCGGGGCTTGTTTCCTGCCTTGCACCCTATGTTGGCCAGGATTGGCTCCAGCCGACCCCTGTGACCCTGTAGTTAGGATATAGTGGGTTGGATGGATGTTAAAATATTAGAGATTAGCAACCTTGAAATAGCCTGAGATGACACTCCACATGTCTATATTGCTGATCCCCATTTTTTTGAAATTCTGTGAAAAGAAGTAATTTTTGACCCTTTTTATCCCATTGGGGGTTGAACACCTGGGATCGGTTGATGTGGCATGCACAACTTCAACTCCATCTGATTGTTTCTGCAAAAGACACCTATTGGCTTACTCTTTATCATAAGGGTATCATTTCCTGCACAAAATATTGTCCAAAAATGGCCTAAAAATAGTGCTTTGGGTATAGAGGGCCAAAAACAGGGTAGGGTCAACACCAAAAAGCTTGACGCCTTCCATAACTAGACATCAACATCAAGATGAGTCGACTGGTATATTATATATGGGGGGTTTACTGTACCGATGAGTCAGGAGGTGCCAAAGTAATTCTTGTGAACACAAAAATGAAAACATTAAATCAAAACAATTTTGAAACAAACTAAGGATTATGAACTTATATTATAAATCTTCCTCAAATAACTGTGAAGGAAAAACTTGTCTGTTTTAGAATTTTATCCTAAACATGGATTCCAGAATAATCATGCCGCCATCTTAAATAGTGATAAATACTGACATCAAGCAAAGCATTATTGCTCCCATGTGATCTGCAATGGATGCCATTGTTATAAGCAATATGATCAAACTATGAAAGATACCACAATATGATGTCACTCAAAACAAAAAAGTGGCATAATAATGACATCACCTAAATAATGCTAAAATACTATAGCCAAAAGCAATACACATATAAAGAGAATAAAATCTACATGCGTTTCAACTAAAAATCATGACATTGACAAGTCATTGTAAAATGAAACAGTAATGAGAACAAGAAGATGAAATAACAACAACAAAGCATGTTTAACCAGAGTTAATAAACATATGCTTTACCTAACATTTTGAGGTTTCCGTGGATCCAGTTATAATTGTCGCTTTTTAAGTCTGAAAATGCTATGTACCAGTGTTTCATGCTTCCATCCAATCATACTGTGGCATTTTACTTGCTTTTCCTTAACACTAAATTAGACTTTTTTGCTGGGATATAACAATTTGTTTTTATTATCACAGCATCAGTGTTATCCTAATATTTGTTTTTGACTTTGAAGCAATAAAATTATTATTCAAATTATCTATTCATTCATTGGCTAAAACTAGTTTTTCCATTAAAAACATAACAAAAGTAAAGTCATAATTCCATGAGCATTTTACAGAATGGAGTATTAGTATTAGTTTTCCCTCATGCACAATGCAGGTTTATGCACTTACTGTAAGTGCATGATGGACGACAAAAGTTTTATTCCTCAAACAAATGAGATTTATAGCTGCAGTCCACATTCTGTAGAAAAAAGCACATCAAGTAATGAAAAGCTGCATGAGTCCTCCAGGCACTTACCTTTTGTCTTCTGGCAGTACATCAAGGGAATAAAACAAAGAGTTTAATCTGAAACGTGATATAAGAATATACAGTACAGTAGCTTGCAGAGTATTTATACCCATCTTCCAAGTTAAACAAAGCAAGTAGACAAGCATATTCACTTGTTTCTTATGGTAAATAGATTTGCACCAGAAAAAAATGGCTTTAGAAAGTTGATCTTATGACTTTTCAGACAGCTTTAAAGGCTGCTGTAAGAGGTTTATGACATAATGTTTCAGAAGTTGGTACAGTTTTTTTTTTTTTTTTTCCTTGGGTCCCTTGGGTTTTAAAATCAATTTTCTCAACCCGTTCAAGCTTCAGAAGTGTTTTCACAGCTTGTTATGCAGTTAGGCTTTTTTGGTCTTTCCTAAGTCATTTTTTTTTCCCATTCAAAGGCCTGTAAAGGTGGTAAATAATTCAGCTGCTTGCACCTTTGCAATGGTCCTTTTCAGCTTGATTGCTTTGTTGAGCCTCCTTTTGGTGTTTTTTTTTCTTTGTGAATGATAAGATCATTTTCTGTTTTTTAAAGACATCATCTTTTCCAGGCTAAAAGACTGAACTTTTGTATTTTAAAGTTAATTCACTTCAACCTGAGATACACTCATTTAAATGTAAGAAAAGACCCTTTCAAAAATTAAATTACTTTTTAACCTTGTTCCTATAAGGATATCTGTGGTATAAACACCGCCTGGTTTCTACTTTTGAAAACCTCACGGGATGTCTCTCGTGTGTCATGACAGCCTTACATTAGAGAATTTAAATTGTTTACTTTCTGTTTTGCTTACTTAGCATTCTGCCACTCCGAAAAAGGATTCCATGCGTTATGCATTCTTTGCCGGTAAATATATTAGACTCCCGGACTTTAACAATTCAGCATTTTTTTTCATCACATCAGTATTGCTGAGACAGACTCTGAGTGGCTACTGCATTGGCCATTTGGGCAATCATCTCTCACTCTCTCTACATATATATTCTCTATATTTTGTCAACAATGACTTGGACATGGGATCAAATACCAGCCCAGCAATCCCCTTTAAATAAGCAACTCAAAATCACAATAACAAAATAAAACACAGTCTCCTCTGTTGTTCTCTTCTTCTGTCGTGTTCCTTGTTCGGTCTTAGTCCTTCTCCCATCAATGGGTCCAGTGGGATGAAAGCCCTTTTCATCTCTGGAGTCAAACTTACAACAGTCAGCCCAGAAAGTCCAGGGTTTCTGGAGCTTGGGGTGTGGTCAAAGCTGCAGGTAAAAAGGGAAAAAGGCCTGCAAAAATGCCCCCTATTGTCCTGGGATGGAACCCTTTACCTGTACAGAGCCTTGAAAATGTCCCCTAGGTTCATGTGCATGACAATATATATAACCTAATATACAGAATATATCCTGTCTATTCTTATCTTTAGGTCAGCCATAGCATGACTGTTGGTATCAGACATACTGGGTCCTACATCCCAGAAACCGATGGAATGTTTCTGCACTATTGTTAGTAGAGTTTACAGGGAATGGGTCAATAAAAAGAAAACATCCCATGAATAGCACCTTGCTAATGAGAGCGGTCAGACCTAGAATATCCACAAATATGCAGATAACAGCTTTTTACAAATCAGTGAACACACAACGCATCAGACCTGTAGCAGCAGAGGACCATGATGGGTTCTACTTCTGTCATGTAAGAGCAGAAAGATGAGATTATAGTGAGCATACCGTCAACAAAACTGCATGACAGAAGATTTGAGAACTGTTGCCTGGTCTCATAAATCTCAATTTCTGGTGTGATGTGCAGATGGTAGGGTCAGAATTTTTTTATAGCAGCATGAACCCGTGGATTTGTCCTGCCCTTTCTGAAATGTACAGGCTGTTGGTGGTAGTGTAATTATGCAGTGAATGTTTTTTGGCATGTATTAAGCCCTTTAATTTAATATGATCATTATTTAAATGTTATAGTGTACTGAACACATTGTTACATACCACGTGCACCCCTTTATGACCAGAGTTGTCCATTTTTCAAAAGCATAGTTCCAGCAGGCTATGCCATGTCACAAACCATGCATCATCTCAAACTGGCACCACACACATAGATAGATACAGTAGATAGAAGTCCTCAGTGTTAGTGTGTCAAAGAGAAAATGTGCAGCATTGTTCATAATGGTCCAGAGCATGCTATAGAGTGTATTCCACAATTGAACCTGCCCTTGTAATTAGCTTGTTGATTCAGTAGGCCTCTCATGAAATGATGTTAACAGCCCAGCACACCACAGCATAGAAAATCGCATTGGCCATCACAGAGTTGTTGAAAATGTAAAGGATGTCACTTCCCACATTAAAGGAACACAGTTTCCTAAAGAAAAAGGGCCTTCTCCGCCCTTTCTTATATAGTTCCTCTGTGTTGTGAGACCAGTCCATCCCTTCATTAATGTAGTCCCCCAAGTACCTGTAGGATTATAACCACCTCTACATCCACTCCTTGCACAGTAACCAGACATACAAGCTCTTTGGTGTGGTGAAGGTCAATAGCCGGTTTTGCTGATGTTAAGTTGCAGACAATTGTCTTTGCTCCAAGAAGCAAACTTCTCCACCTGACTCTATACTCTGTCTCATCCCCTTTGTAAATGCATCCTGTAAGTAAAGAAACATCTGAGAATTTCTACAGTACAAGTAACCTGACCTGGTGTTATATTTAGAGTCTGAGGTGTTCAGAGTGAAGAGAAAAGAAAACGGGACTGTTCCTTGTGGTTCTCTAGTTTTTCTCACGTCCATATCAGAAACACAGTGCTTGAGTCTCACAAACTATGGTCAACCTGCCCGATAGTCCATTGTCCAGGATACCATAGGCTCATCCACCTGCATATGTCTGAGTTTACCCTTAACAAGGATGGCTGGGTGGTATTGAAGGCACTGGAAAAATCAAAAAAATATAATCCTCACAGATTAATCCGATTGGAATAAGCCTTGTGGAGCAAATTGATAATTGCATCCTCCACTCCAATCTTTGTCTATAACAGTAACTAAAGTTTACTAAAGTTTATTAAACTAAAACTAAAAGAAACTAAAATCCTGTTTTGCTTTATTGTGGAGTATTGAGTATAGTTTGATATGGGAAAAATGAATTAAAATGATTTTAGCATAAGGCTGAAACAACACAAAACAGTTTATATACAGTACAGGCCAAAAGTTTGGACACACCTCCTCATTCAATGTGTTTTCTTTATTTTCATGACTGAAGGCATCAAAACTATGAATGAACACATGTGGAGTTATGTACTTAACAAAAAAAGGTGAAATAACTGAAAACATGTTTTATATTCTAGTTTCTTCCAAATAGCCACCCTTTGCTCTGATTACTGC
Source organism: Polypterus bichir lapradei (assembly GCA_026402145.1). Lineage (NCBI taxonomy): Eukaryota > Metazoa > Chordata > Cladistia > Polypteriformes > Polypteridae > Polypterus > Polypterus bichir. The sequence goes on along the minus strand of JANRMT010062795.1, from coordinate 20,965,766 downwards.
TTTGCACACTCTTGGCATTCTCTCGATGAGCTTCAACAGGTAGTCACCTGAAATGGTTTTCACTTCACAGGTGTGCCTTATCAGGGTTATTTAGTAGAATTTCTTGCTTTATCAATGGGGTTGGGACCAGCAGTTGTGTTGTTCAGAAGTCAGGTTAGTTGGACGATCATTTATTTTTCAACAGGACAATGACCCCAAACACACCTCCAGGCTGTGTAAGGGCTATTTGACCAAGAAGGAGAGTGATGGAGTGCTGTAAATGGTCATGAAAATAAAGAAAACACATTGAATGAGGAGGTGTGTCCAAACTTTTGGCCTGTATACTGTATGTCATTTGCATCCTGTTTGCTTTATTATTTGGCTGATGCTTTTATCCAAAGCTATTTACAATATCTGAGACACACAATTGGTTACATTTCATTTTTTTTCTCCCAATGGGAGCACAGGCAGGTGAAGTGAGTTGCTGATTACCACACAGGGTCTGTAGCAGAACTGAACTCACAACTTCTCGATTTGCAGTCCTAGGTCCAACCTGTGGCCAACTGAATTGATTGGACATCCAAAAATTGTGGTGAGGCATAAATCAGGGTATAAAACCATTTCTAAAGGTTTGAGTGTTCTGAGGAGCACAGTGGCCTCAGTAATGGAAGATGTTTGCAACCACCAGGAATTGGTGTAATATGCACACCTATTACAAAGATTAAATACAAATGCTGTTATTATAAATTTAGAATGTAATGCTGCAGACTGTAAATGACTTTCCTACTTTGAGCGGTTTTTTAGTCAAATTTGAAAACACATTTTAACACAGGGATCTTCTCTGTTCTGCGGTGGGCTGGCACCCTGCCCAGGGTTTGTTTCCTGCCTTGTGCCCTCTGTTGGCTGGGATTGGCTCCAGCAGACCCCCGTGACCCTGTAGTTAGGATATAGTGGGTTGGATAATGGATGGATGGATGGATGGATGGATAGCTCTTCTCTGAATAAAATTGTTTTTTATTAATCTTGTTAATGACTTCTTTTATCAAAGATTTTAGTTTTCTTTTTTTATCAATACTTTTTAATTTTTTTTTCATTGTTTTCTAGCTTGTGAAAGGGATGTATCCAATGTTAAATAGGAGGTAATTTAATAAATATTATATATAAACAAATAGTACTCTTAAGAAAAATATTGTACTATTTTTGTACTTCATACATTAAAGACAAACTTTTTAAAAACTATATTTTGAGTATTACACCAAAAATTACTTAAATTCATATAATGTAAAGTAATTTAAATTAACAACTTTCAAAATAATAAATACAATTGATATAGTAAAATAATACTTATAGGATTAGAGGGTCATTATTGTCACATGTACAGAATACGATGGCTTTTTTACTTGCCAGTGCTAATCAACACAAAGCACATTGCCAGTCTGTGCTGTCATAAATCGTTAGTATATTATCTTAATGTAAAATGTCTGTCTTCCTTACCTAGAAAATCTCTAGGCATATTTTTGATAACCTAGCAGCATAACAAAAGCAGACAAAGATTATTGTTAAATATTGGCACTTCAACCCTGGAAGCATTCCTGGAACATGTTGCCTTCGGAGTTCATTAGTAAATTGGTTCAACACAGAAGACACAACGGAAAAGCCTTTTAGATAAAATGAAGTGGGATTTCTGTAGCCTGGAGGCTCTTGTTATGTTCCTTTAACTAAATGGATTTATTATACAGTATTAGGTTTTTTAGTTGTGGCCAATACATGGATTTTATTTCTATTGCGTGGGAATTATGATTTTGGGATCGCATGGCTGTACATTGTCAGTTATTTTCACAGAATTATTTTTTTAATATAGAATGCTGGCAAACACAAAGTTGTGAAGAGTAACATTTTTAGAGGTGTAAAAAGAACTCAGAAATGATGCTTGAGTAAAAGTTTAAGTACTTTATCAAAGTTTTGCTTTTACAGAAGTAAGAAGTATTTCAGTTAAAAAAACTATTTGAGTAAAAGTAAAAAATGACCTGCTTTCAAAAGTACTCAAGTACCAAAAGTAAAAATGCATTTTCTAATAATGAGAAAGTGCAAGGCTTTGTCTACAGAACACATTACATTTAATTCATTTTTAAACAATACTCGTTCAATAGTTTTGCTACAGAAGTGCACTACTGAATAATGTATCATGCAAATACAATCTCGCATTTGATCAGTGCAAAACTGCAGTCAGTGTCACGGAGATGACCTGAAGGATGTGACTTTCATTGTGCCTCCCCTACTGGGATACCTGGCGGCAGCAGAGGAGGCAACCGTACTCCAGAGGGAAGATTAATAAAAAAAATATACAAATAAGAATATAAAATTAATAAACATCTCATAAACCTTATGATTTGAATAGAAACACAATATAAAAAACTGATTGAAAATCAATACAGATTGGTTTTATTACATTTCAGTGAAGTAAAGATGGATTTTAGAAGGGCAATTATTACATTAAATAGTAATACAACAATTTCAGAATTTATGATTTATCTTTCACAGGAATTCTCTTCGGAAAGTTGTTGTTTCCTTTGGTCAGTTTGTTACACAATTTTATCTTTAAATTACCCATTTAAACACACAGGTAAACAATAAAATTAGCTACAATTAAACTCAAGGCATATTATCAACCTCCAGCATACCCAGAAGAACATTATTCCAGCTGTTTCTCTCAAAGTATATATTAATATTTTTAATGCACTCTTCTAGACAACCTAATTCTACTGAATAACATTTTCCCCTGCATTTAAACATTAAACCAACTTACATTACTATTACATTACAATAATTCAACTTCAATACAACATAATAAAATTATAAATGTGAGACTCAGAATGCTCTGGATGTGGATCAGTTCTTTTAAATTTAAATGTTTATTCTTGAATCACGTAAAGGACTATTAAAAAAGAACAGCTCAGAGAAAATAAAATTCACACACTTTACAATTCAGTGGAAGAAAGGTTAACAGATGAGCTGTAATCTTCTTATATAATACGCTACTGTGGCTGTCTGTTTTGTCTGTCCAGAATTTTAAATAACCTGTAGCTCGCAAACCGTTTGACTTATTGACCTGAAATTTGGTACAAATATACTACATGACATCTACCATCCACTTTCGTGGTGATGATTGACCTCCAAGGTTATTTGTCTGTATATTTTTATTTTATTTTATTATAGAATCAACTCTTGGTAGCGGCCAGCAGGGCAGCCGTGCAGCGCATGTGTACGGGCGCCCTTCTCATCCCTACCACCTTTGCCGTCACTTCCCCTACCTCTTCATATCTTAAATCATTCTTGAGGCAGATTAAAGACTTAAGTGCCAGCTTAAGTAAAGAATTAAGGAAAATGTACTAAGTAATTGCAACACAAACACTGACTTAATCAGTTTTAATGTGAAAAGATGCCGACGAAAGAAGAGAAGAAGTGGGCCACTAGGGTGGAGAAAACAAGAGCTGCTCACGAAGCAGCAAGAGTATCAACCTCTGAGCAAACGAATGCTAAACGTACAGAGAAAGAGCGTAAAACTATAAGTCAAGTGTATTCACTGCACGTTATCGTGCAATCTGCACTGGCTATACAATAATTCACCAAGACAAAACATATTGCTACTCAAAGTTCACCAATGCACAGAAAAACTAGAATACTCACTTCATAAGCCACCTATATTTATTCTCCTTAGTTATTGTGGTTCTAGTAGATTCTGGTTGACAGGGCAGTGTTCTGTTAGCATTCCTTGAGCTCTCCTTTTAATAACAAGGGATAACAAGACTCCTTGCAGGTCATGAGATCTCACTGGAGCCTCTAGTTTGTCTTCAGTTAATCATCGACTTTTATAGCTGGCTAACTCTAGAGTTTCAGTAATTGAAATAAGAATATACTGCAATATCTTGTATGTACAAGATACAGATATTGTTCACACAGAGTTTAATATGTATTCTCAAGATATTACTTGTGGCCAACAAATCTTGCTAGCACAAGAGTAAAAATACACCACCTTTTGGAACTTTAGGTGCTCAAAATATTACAAATAAAGGAAAAATGTGTAAAAGTAATCCACAAAAGTAAAGTACAACTACTTTCTTATTTAACACCTCTGCACTTAATGCATCCTACTGTTTACTCAGAGTATCAAGGAAGTTAACACTCCTACAGTACCACATAGTTCCCAAATCCTGGGTTTGTGTGACAGCCCAATAACTGCATGCTGAGTCTGCACATTCTCACAGTTGTGTCAGGTTTGTCATTATTAGGTAATCTGCTTTTTTCTTTTATCATATATTTATGTGCTGACCAACAGTCACATCACGTGGAAGTTTGAGTATATTGTATATATATACATATACTATGTTGTATATAAAGTATATACCCATAAATTCATACTGTGATTAACAACAAACATGTATGTTTTTCCATTCAGTTTCATAATCAAATTACTCCTGTTTAGGTTTATAGGGAGTTGGAACCTACTGTATCTGGCAACATCAGGCATAAGGCAGGAACTAACCCTGGGTTGGTCAGCAGTCATTACAGAGCATGCTTATACGCACTCACTCTAACTTATGTTTCAACAATTTGGAGTTGCCAGTTAGGCAAACACACATATATGGAAAGGGAGTAGGTGGACCCAGAGGAGAACCTACACAAATAATGGGAGAACACGCAAACTCCTCATCAGCAGCGTCTAGGCAGGCATTCACACTCAGACTTCTGGAGATTTGAGCCACAGCACTAAGCCATCTAACATCATGCTGACCAACAATAAATGTCAAAATTTAAATCTAAGATGAATAAAGACCTCAATTTCATCTTGTTGTCTCCCTCCATATTTGTCTAGGGCTAACAGTACTATCACAAGCTACTCTTTTCTGAAAGCTGATGAAAGGTCACCTTCTTTGTATATTTTTTCCAGGTTATGTTCCCATCTTTTCTGATACAATATGCTGGTTTGTCAGTAGAAAAAATTACTACTTCATTACTGATTTTGTGTAGTGTTTTTCAAGGCTTTGTGCTCGGCCAGCTTTTCTTGCACATCTACTAGCTCCAGCTGAGCCAGTTATTTCACAAAATCAGCCTCATATAGTGATGTCACCTACCGTCCATAGTGTCAATAGGCATTCATTGCCAGCGGCCTCTTAACCATAGAATATTTCCTCTCATTACTGGCAACTTTACACAACGCACCTCCTTAAAGTGTAGATAGGTGGCAAAGCCTGTAGATTTCTAAAAGCTCACATAGTACAAATACGCGATAGGCATATTTCTGCCAGCATCCATTGATACACCAATGATAAGGATGATGTTAGGAAATATTTTTTTTCAAACAGAAAATTGCACATAAATTGAATAGTTTACCTAGTGGTGTATTTTCTAGTATTAATTTCAGCAAATTCAAATATCTACTGTTAGTTCAAAGGCAAATGACAAGATGTTTTGGCCAGAATTAAGCGATTCAGAGCATTTTGTTTTTCTTATTTTCGTCACCTGTAGATGACATAACCCATGAATTGTTTTGTCACTTTAAAGAGAAAGTTTTTTTTCTTCACAGCTTTTAGGTCCCATTCATAGTTTAACACCAGTCTTTTGCAATAATTTTTGTCTGTGATTGACTATAGTCAAGAATGTCATTCACCTTAACTTCCATTTAAAGAGATCATTATGTGCTTGTATCATCTTTAAAGCATAGACAACTAGCAACACTCTCTTCACTTTTTCCAATACTATCAAACAGAATATGACAGTACATACCTTGTATAAATGTATTCAGCTACTGTGAAGTGGCTTTTTTAGTCCTCCTCTAAACATAACCTCATGTACTAAGCACTAAGTACTCTTTACTGTGTATCTGAAAGTTAATCCAAACATAAGACTAGGACATATAAAAATAAACTTCTCAGGTATAAAATGTGTAACGCAGAATGTGATTTGTGGCAGTTGTGGGATAGTAAATCTCATAAGCGTCCTGTAGATACCAATTCACTTCTGGAAAATATCATACATGGCATGGGCTTACTCTGTTAGTGAGAACAGTTCGCTGCTGAGCATAATGGAGAAGATAAAGAAGGCTAGAAAGAAAAGCCTGCACTGATTATGAGGCAGTGGATTGTCCTGTGAAAGGAAAACAATCCTGTCATCACTTATGGTTGAATTGCATGAAATTGAAGATGTTCTTAATTAAATATCAGTTAACTACATTAAAAAAAAACTCATAATACCATGATGGTGCAGTGTTTAGCATGGGTTGCACTTCTGACCTGGTTACTGTCTGTATGAAATTTACGTAATTTTCTAGTGACTACATAAATATGCCATGGTTTGGAATACTCGTGTATAAGTCGGGTCTTGAAAAAATCGATCATAAAATCAGACCCTGACTTATACGCCCGTTCAAAAATATGACACTTTTTTAACATCTTCTTGCTTCCTCCAATCTTGCACCGGTTTCTCAGACACATGGAAGTTTGTTGTAGCAGCGCAGTTACCAATTTCTTTCGCCACTTCAATGACTTTTAATTTAAAACGAGCTTCATATTTTCTTCTGATCAAACGCTCCATCGTAGATAAGGGATGCTCTTACGATAAAGGTGTATGAGGGTGTGAGATACAAAAAAAACAAAACAGTACAAACGTCGTTTTGGAATCGTTCGGGCATTACCGTGTGGTCACGTAGGCAAAATACATACAAAAAAAAGCAGTGTGCTCTGTGGTTACTCTCTCAGGTGGGCGTTAGCATATCATAATCTCTTGGACCAATAGCACGAGTTTTCTGCATTCGACCTATACGACCGACATTATAAAATACTGGAAATTATACGGTAAAATCAAGCCCCAACTTATCCATGGGAGAAATTAATTGTGAGTATATATGGTATATTTTTATATTTTATAGTTTTAGGACTATATATCTTTCTTAAGTAGGGGTGCATTATTTATTTATCTTTTGTATACTATTTATTCATTACTATTCTTGTCTAAAAGTAATTTGTTTTTCTTTGCATCTAGGTACTTCTTTGACATGTCATAAAGCACTTTGAGCTACATCCATTGTATAAAAATGTGCCATAGAAATAAATGTTGTTATTCTGGTCTATTCAGGGCTGAATCTTACCTTGAACCTGATGATGCTGTATCTTTGAGGACTGTATATCTTATAAGTATTTAAAGGAATAGTCCACCCAAAACTGATATTATTTTTGCATGTTACATACTCTGTGTAATATGTAGTGGCTGGCAGAGAAAAATTTTTGATCTCATGTTTTTATTCAGTGTGGAGATGACAATGTTTCTGATTGAATAGGAGTCCATGATGACCAACGCTAGACAACAAGAAACAATATCAAAATGTCCATGAAAAATCTCACATTACTCATGTTGCATAATCCACTTGTCAAGGCACTTATATATAGCATATTCAAGAGTAAGCAGCTCCACTGACCTAATAATATTATTATTACTTATCTGATACATTTATCCAGGGTGACTTACAACATTTGAAATACAGTTGGTTGCATTACTTTTGTTATTCCAATTGGAGGAACAGGCAGGTGATTTGACTTCCTCACGGGTACACAGTGTCAGTAGTGGGATTTTAACCCAAAACCTCAGGGTTTTAAGTCCAAGGTCCTAAGCCTTAACCACAACAACACCAATAATTTATTTCTTGTATATCCCAAAATCACACAAGGAATGCCTTAGTTGTTTTCAACAGGCCTTGTTTTATTAAAGCCCCAACGGTTTGACTCCCTAAGAAAACAAGAAAAAACAAAAAAAAAAAAAAAAACTTTTAGGGAAAAAATAGAAGAAAGTTTGGGAAAGCAATTCAGCGAGAGACCCCCTTCCAGGTAGGTTAAGGTTAGGGTTAGGTAGGGTTAGGATTAGGGTAGGGGATATGTCTTTACAGAGCAATTGGCCAATCTATCATTAACACCTCTGAAATAAAATACAATGGTACAAACTATAAGGCAAAAATGCAAGAATGGATCATACCAGCCATTAAATACAGAACATTCACATATGCAGATAAAGATTTGGTCAAATTCATCCAAGATAAAGTAGAAAACTAATTAACATAGATGGAAAACAATATCTGTCCATCAGCCAATTGTAGATTCACAGCCAGGTTGGCTTGTCTGACTCCTTTTCTACAGACACAGTCAGAGTCCTGGAGACCTTGTCCAACTAGCCACTTAACTAATCTGATGAAAGGACCCTTCTACCCCATGATTCCAGTGCAACATACTGCATAACCAATAATAAAACTCAACAAATATTGTATACACGAAAGTACTTTGATATATAGCACTTCTGATACATCCGATTAACTGTCAGCACTATAACTGTGGCCCATTGTCTTATGAAGATTTTGCAGGTGGAACAGGGTAACACAGCTATTACTGTGTATGGGCAATAATAACCTTAAAAATAAACAACTGATCATTTTTACATAATATAAGCATTTCATCCACTGATTTGAAATAAATGGTAATGAGAATGCACGTTTGAATTAGTGTGCTTAAAAAAAGTACAGTAATGTTCTCAAATAATATCATTAACCTCACAACATGTATTTCTCATATTCATAATTATTAACATGACAATAAAAAAAACTAGCATAAATGTTTATAAAAATCATTAATTAATAATAAAAAGAAGAGTGAAATGTTTCTCTTGGGTAGCACTTGATAAGACAAAATTTACAGCTGAGACTTTGAATCGATAAGCAATTGCTACTTGTAATTGAAGAAGGCGCCTGACCAAATTAGACGGCACGAGTAAAGGTTTTCTTTTGCTTCGTACTGAAGCTAGATGTGCTGCTGCTGTTAGTTTCCTCAATGACAAACTGATTACACTATCATATCTCAAATTTAGAGGCTTAGGCTGGCCACTTATTTAAACTTTATATGTAATGTAACTACAAGATACATGTCTTGCTGCAGCTTTTGCCATGAAAATGTTCATGCTGCAAACAATATTTATTTTGCTTATTTTTCATTTTGCAATACTGTATTTTACTTCTAAGTGTTGCATAAATATGTTAAACTACATGTTTAGGTAGCATGGCCTCTTATAAGCCAGTATTTCCAGCTCCCAGACTGACAAATTCAGCTCCATTCTTCTGTCCATTTTCTGAACCAGTGCTATCCACTACAGAATGACAGGAAGCTTGACTAAGTGAAAAGAAGTTGCCTTCTCAGTCGGCCAATAGTTCTGTCTTAGCTCGAGTAGTTAAGATGGTTGTACTCTGCACTCGAATTCCCATGGCCTGAATTCAAGTCCAGCTGCTCCCAGTACGGACGCATAATCAAGAGGGAGTGCTGCCCAAATGAAGTAACACCTGGCTAACTGAATAATCGTTCCATGTACACCATAACACATTCAAAAGATTAAAAAAACATAGCACTTGTCTTGATCTTTAATGTTGATTTAATTACTTGGGGTAAAAAAAGAAGTTGGCAAAGTGTGGGGTGGCAGCTCATCATCAGAACAAGAATCCCTAGTCAAACAGTGAAAAGAGTCTCATTGGATGTTTCTTTGTCTGCTGCATAATTCTGCTGCATCAATCTCGAAAATATATAGGAATGTAGGTACAGTGCTCATATTAATGATATTGACTGTTCAAACTAATCTGAGATGGATCTGAGAGCAAATGGCCAAATCATGCCTGACATGTTTCGGGAGATTGCTGAAATTAAGTATGATTAGATCTTTAAACCATTGTGGGATAAAATGTATGTACAGTATTCCCACTCTGATGTGTGTGGATAATTATGTAAAGCACCATATCATTAGCATAAAGGGATATGTTTTGTTCATATTTATTCCTTAGAGTCCCTGCGATATTCAACTGACTGCGCAAATCAATAGCAAATGACATGCAGGGATGAAAGGAACTGGGGAACATGGACATCCTTGTCGAGTTCCACAATTTACCTTGGAAACTGCATACTTTGGGTGACCTGAGGCTTCAGGGTCAGTAAATAATAATTTAATCCATGTGGTACTTTTTCATGTGATTATTTAGTTCATAATTGCCATTTTATTTACTTCATTTTGGCACAAATTATATTCCATATATATTAGGCTTTAATACAAATTTCAATAACCCTTTAGGAATGCCATTTTCTTATTCATAAAGGAAAGACTCTCAGAGGACTTGATTTCTTTAATTAAGTACTAACAATATTCACTTTAAATAAAATAGGAACAATATGAAACAATAAAGATGCATGCAATTACATTCAGTATGAGCTACCGTATGCAATTACTGCATGTGAGTATTATAACAATCAAGTTGGAAATGGCCATTAAGGGACACAGGCAGCAGATTACTGTAATGATATTCCTGATTTGTTTTTTGTGTATTTGCTGTGTTATTTGTCTCTTCCCCGTGTTTTCAGTACAGATAATGAGATTTAAATACTAGTTGTGTTTCTCTTGTGTTGAGAGAACTGAGGTAAGGGATGGTTTACAATCCTAATCAAGTTTCAGAATAGGAACTGTTAGTTTTGTTGTCTTGTCAGTTGTAAAGTAGACAGAAGACTGGAGGACATCATTCAGGGGTATCTGTGATGTGAAGAAGGCAAAAAGGAAGTCTGGAATGGTGATGTGGGAACATTCTTGAATTGGGTATTTGATGCATTTTTAAGAAATGCAGTTTTGGATAACATTTTTACAAATGTCAATATTCTATAGGATTAGTTTAAATATAGTTAAAGCCTTCTTCCAGTATAAGTTTACAGTTACACAAGTTAGAGAGTAAAGAGAAAACATTAAAAATACATTAGCTGTTGCCCTGATTGGGAATGTATATTGGTCAGAACAAATTTATTTGTAAGGAAGCTACCATAATGTCATGACTGCTGGAATCAGAAATCAAGGACAAGGAGAGAACAGTTTTATATCAGTATTACTGGTCCTCTGATTTACTTAGAATGTTAGATTAAATTGTCAGTCCTACCCATTGGGACTCAGTCTTTTATATGTACTTGGAAAATGTGTCTCCTATGTACATAGAATTCAGGTGAAATGACCACTCACAATAAGCTATGGAGATAGTACTGCAGTGATATCCTGGGGCCAAGACTACTTACGCCAGCTTATAGAGCAGATGTCCTGTTGGCAGTATTGGTTCAACCTCTCTGTCTCTGTATGCTCCCTGCTCAAGCCTTGCCGTATGATGCACTCTCTCATAGCAATCAAATTTACAAAGGCAATACTTGTCAAGTAAATATGAAAAGAAAATAAACACAAATAGTAATACAGACAGAAATTGATATGAGAGGCACCATATCAAACATGTAGGCAGCTAAGTGGGACTATGTTTACTTTTTAGATAGATAGATAGATACTTTATTAATCCCAAGGGGAAATTCACGCCTTTATCCAAGGTGACTTGCAAGATTTGACATGCAATTGATGGCATTTCTTTTTCTTTTTCTAGTTGTAGCACAAGCAGGTGAAGTGACTTTCTAATGGTTACTCAGTGTCAGTAATGGGATTTGAACCCAAAACCTCTTTCTTTGCCGTCCAAAGCCTTAACAACTATGCCACACTGCTTGCAGTGGCTACTTCTATCGGACATCTGTATATATAACGGTTTAACTTAATTCTCAAATCTGTATATATAAAATGCTAACATCTGTCCATTTGTCTTGAGATTACTTATAAACTATTGGGGCAAGAGCCTTGGTCTTGGTCTTAATCAGAAGCTTATGATCTGGTATGTTCTGGAAATTAAAAAAAAAAAAAAAAAAGGTAGTGGCAACCTCAGCAAAGTGACCAATGGGGTGTGCTTCTTATGGCAAAATGATTGAGACAGTGACATGCAGTAACATCTGCTGAGTGTTAAGCAAATCACAGAAGCTGATTATGTGAGGGAAAAGAGTAGGAGCAGCGCCATCTGCTGGCATTTAACACATCGCGGATTGTGATTAAGTGATGAAGACTGAGAAAGAATAAGCAGAAAAGATATTGAGGCACAAAGACAAGCAGGAGGTTATCCTGAATATAGCTAGATATAATTCAGACAATTTTAGGTCACAAGAAAACTGGTGGACAGAAAGGTTTACTGAAATAAAAGCATGATCCCTGCAAGCTCATCTATTGATAATTTCCCAGGACATATACATGTTCAGAATCAAACAGGATGGGGAACTGTAAACAACAAGGAAAAATAAGAGCCACAACATCTGCTGAGAGTCAAGCACATTACAGAAGGAACCTAAGATAGACCAAGCAGGCAGCAGGCATACATGAAGGCTCATAGGTATGCAACACAAAATGTGGTCCACTGCCATCTGATCGTGTGTGCCATAGGCCCTAAGACTGTATCAGGTACTGCTCTGATTGAGTAATTGTGCAAGTGAATAGTGTTACATTGGTGCCTTTGTGTCTGTTTATTTTTTAGCTTTTGTTTTGATGTTATATGTTAATTCTCAACTTATTATGCTATAAATGAGATTCCACAGTTACCGACGGCAGACCCATAATGTGACTACTACAGCACACACAATTTCAGTATATGCACAGTATTTGTTGTAGTTAGATTGGTCATATTCATACTTAAGGCAAACTGCTCCATGGTTTGTTTTCTTACTGCACCGAGACCACCCATCCATAGAGTCTCTCGGTATGGTTATTTTGGTCCGCACTAGAGTGTGATTGGTATGTTCACATCTACCTAAATGAACTGGACTTTTGGGCAAATTGTACCAGTTTGAAAAAGATGATCCAAACAAACTAGGTGTGAAAAGGTCTTTATAGTATATATATTTTGTAATGTGTGAATCACAGACTTGAATAAGAGAAGAGAAGGTGAGCCCAGATTTTTTGTTAAAAAAGATCAGTTTTATTGTCATTCTCAAAGTTATCCAAATGGGAACTGTCTTTTCAGCACTCTCAGAAACCACAGCATGTTTGCAGTGATGCTGTTTGTCATCCTGCAGTCGCTTCCTTCTCAGATTAAAAGTGTAGACAGACTTCAAGCACAAGTGAGAAAACAGCAAGTGAACACACAGCCAGGTCAGCAGCCAGTTTTAAATGGTCCCCACATTAACCAGTGGGCAACAGACGCATTGCGTGGGGAGACCACAAGCTTGCAGTTGCACTGGTGACAGACAACTGGTCCCTGTTTGCGTTAGCAGAGGGTTGGTGCTCTGCACAGTTGGGGGTTGTTGGAGTCTCAAAAATCTCAGTGTGTATATATATATATATATGCATAATATATATACAGTATATAACATTTTATTGTTTCCTTATTTGTGGGATTTTTTTTCATTAACAAATTTCACATTGCTTCATTCCTACTGCATTCCTACTGCATTCCTAACTGAAAACTGACTCTCAATTAAAAGTATAATCCTGAGTGTATTTTTATATTTAAGTTGCCATAAATTTTACTTAACTATATTACAGTATGTAATGTTATACTCTTCCTCATATATTATTTTCTGTTTGAATACGCCTAATAAAAAGATTAAATATTGATCAGGGAATCCTCTCTTTTTATTTGCCGAGCCGGTTTAAAATGACAGAAAATTTTATGTGCAAGTAATAAATTCACCTTTAATTGTTATGTTTTTGTTCTTAAATGCACTGTAGCAGTTATTAACGCTCTGGCATTAGAGCTAGAAGTTATTCTAATTCCCTAAACACCAGTTTCAGCATGCAAAATTAAATAATATATACTGCAAGTATAATTGTGATTTTTAATTATCACATTTTACTAAAAACTCTTTTAAATTAAATAGAGCACTGACAATAGAAGCCAAATCTGCTTAACATCGTGTACAATACATTTTTATTTTTCTGTCTTTCGTTAACATATTTAGTTCTGGCTTCGTTAATTGTTTGCGTATATAACACAAATTGTTTTATTTTTTCCCTGCTGTAATATTTCACATAGTTATAATTTGTATGAATGAAATATGTGTCAAGATATGCACAGAATAGTACATAATGAAACTTTAATTACAGAAAAATATTTTAATAGACACCAAGACCTTGTGTGCATGTGTATACGAGATACAGTCAAACCCAAACCAAACCTGGCACACTGCAGAGCAAAGGCCCCCCATGTATTGGTAGAACTGTCTCATGGTCTTTGCCAGCCTGCACTACGTTGTACCTGTCATAATGCTACATAAGGAAAAATGAGCAGTGCTTTCTATCCTGGGACTTTTTAATATTCTTGAAGCAGTATATTATAAGATCAAGACATTTTAAATAATAGCATTTTTCAGTTTACTGGCTACAGAAAAAACATAAACACTCAAGTTCCTGAACGGATTAGCGTGTTGGCAAAGTTAAAAAAAAAAAAAAAAAAATGTTATCTGCTGCTCACGGGGCTTAATCAACGTAACCCTAATGCATGTATTGACAGTCTTCTTCTCATCCATTATTCATCCACTCGGCAGGAGGAACTGCCCATGTAAGTCGGAGAGGATTTACCATGCTGCTTGTTGGCATACAGCTCTAGATACATATATCACGAAAAATTTTTTACTGTGACAGGTGCTACCTTTCTTGGGTACTATGCTAAATTTGATTTATTTTAGAATGCATATAATATACACAATTTGTGTATGAAACCTCCAGCTGGTCCGTTGCAGAGCTGCAGGGAGCCATATTCTGTCTTGGCATCCTTTGGAGCATGACCAGAACTATCCTTGGACTGGACAGCAGTGAGTGAAATGACGCACTCATGCACTCACCCACACTTACTCCAGGACTATGGAAAACACAGCATAGCAGAGTTATTCACTATAGGACAGATGCATTCAGGTACAACAATTTTTTAAAGTTTGCACATCAGACTCATTCCTGCTTTTTGGGTTGAGATTGAAATTACTTTATCATTCATGCTCAAACTTGGGTTTGATGGTCACATCTAGACTTTGTCTGTACTGATTTTGTATGTTTTCCTAAACCATGAGTTTTAATCTGGTGTAATAACAACAACTAGGAGAAAGATCATGAAGAGCTGGGGACCAGCCAGGTACATTTTTTTACCACAAATAAAAATAAGACAGTAATAAATAAAACAGTTCTAATGAAAATCATTGACGTATTGTGTTCTCTGTTGTCTATGCCTGCCAGTTGTTAGTAACTTTCTCTCTAGTCAGTTTATTCATCTTTTGTCACCCGCTGCACTCGGGTCCTAATCCAAGTGGGTTTTTATGTGATGGGTGCGGCAATGCGCTATCAGTGCATGCTTCTAACCTAGGTTCCTTAACAAACGTCAAATTCCAGTGCTGTCATTCTTTAAATAACTCAGTGGGAGGGATAGGTAGGACATCACAGTTCATCTTGAAACTCATCCTCTGGTCTGTGGGTGAAAGTGAAGCAGAAATTAACGACCGTGTTACCTCAGGCACTTGAAGAGGCAGGCTTACCATGCTAGAGCCCCACAGACACGCACACTTGCAACACTGGGTACTCCACTTCTCCTTCCACATCCCTAATGATGTGCAGTTTAGGGTAAATGGTGATTTCAGATTCATCATCTGTAAGTAAGAGAGTGGGTGTGCGTGAGTAGTGGACTGGCACCTTGGTTATGAAGACCAAACCTGGCGTTATTTTCAAACACACATCATAAGTCCCAGTCACTTCTTCTTCTTTCGGCTGCTTCCTTTAGGGCTCGCCACAGCGGATCATCTTTTTACATATCCTCCTGTAATCTGCATCTTACTCTGTTACTTTCATCACCTGCATGTCCACTATCACCACATTCATAAACCTTCTCTTAGACCTTCCTCTTTTCCTCTTATCTGGCAGCTCTATCCTTAACATCCTTCTCCCAGTATACTCAGCATCTCTCCTCTGCACATGTCCAAACCAACGCAATCTTGACTCTCTGACTTTGTCTCCCAACCGTCCAACGTGAGCTGACCCTCTAATGTACTCATTTCTAATCCTATCCATCCTCATCACACCCAGTGCAAATCTTAACATCTTAACTCTACTACCTCCAGCTCTGTCTCCTGCTTTCTGTTAAGTGCCACCGTCTCCAATCCATATAACATAGCTGGTCTCACTACAGTCCTGTAGACCTTCCCTTTCACTCTTGCTGACACCCGTCTATCACAAATTACTCCTGACACTCTTCTCCACCCATTCCACCCTGCCTGCATTCTCTCTTTCACCTCTCTGTCAAGTCCCAGTCCCAATCTCTACAAGTCTAATTCCCAGTCACTCTTATTGCTATATTCCGTCAGCTTGTGATGTAAATGGCTCACATGTGTACTTGTAATTTCTTCACAAATTACTTTCAGTATCATAGCTTCAGAAGTGAAAAATATCAAAAGCCAAGAGCTGAAAAAGCCTAAAAGTTGATGGCCATCCATCTGAGTGACAAACCTGATGTAATTAAGGGTGCTTTCACACCTACAGCATTTGGTGCGCACCAAACGTGTTTGGTCCCTTGGTTCGGTTCGTTTGCGTTGATGTGAATGCAATCTCGGTACTTTGGTGCGCACCAAATCAATCGATCTGAGACCTGCCTGAAGGGGTGGTCTCGGACCGCTTTATCCGCTTTACTTTGGTACGGTTCGTCTGGTGTGAAAGCAACCAAACCAAATCTGACGAAATGGTATAGTTTAATGCACTTTGGGTATAAGAGATACGGGGTTGTGGGTAAAATTCTTTTCACTTCCTGTTGACTCCATTAAATTTTTCAAGCTATCGACTTGCGATGAAATCAAACCGCGGAGAAACGTGGAGTGCTGAAGAAATTAAGTGCCTCATAGATATATGGTTGGATGAGCATATCCAAAAGCAACTGTCCACGACACATAAAAACAGCTGCATTTACGCGCTGTTCAGTAAGCAGCTAAGGGAGAAAGGCTATCCTCGGACAGTTGAACAATGTGTGGCTGGGCTGTTTTGATAGGCCAACGGATTACCTGATGGATCTGCAGGAAGATTGCCGGCTAATAACAAAATGATCATTTAGGAGGAGGGCACGTCTCTTCTCCCTGAAGTGGCGCGCAATGCGCCGTCGGCGAGATGAATAAACCAGGAAGCTGGTTTGGAGTCGCAGCCGCGAATCATGTTCGAAATTAATTATCTGAAAATAATGATTTGCACGTACAATGTAGTGCGCGAGGACCAGCGCCATGAGCGCAAAGCAAAGCTGTTCCTCCATGATTATTGAAAGTGGCGCGATTTTCTGAAAATAGTCTGTTTCCTGTTCGTTTAGAACTCGGCATATGTGAAAGCAAACCGTACCCACGTCTGTTTACTACATTGTAGCATTTTTCTGACTGGTGCGGACTAAAGCAATCGAACTATAGGTGTGAAAGCACCCTTAGAGAATAGATGGAGGTGAGCGTAACAAATACTGTATGTGTCCACTGTACTTACAGTTTATCTGGCAGCTGTTGGTCCTCCTGTGTAAAATTATCTATAGTTTTAATTGAATTCTTGTGTTTTGTTTTATATTAATGATTGCTCTGCGTATGTCTGAGGGAGTAGTGTTGTGCTTTACGCTAAGCCAACAAAAGAGTTTTTTAGAGTAGGTAAACTGCCCTATTAAACAATAATTAGTAAAGGGGAATTGTAATATTGGGGTTTATTTTGATGATTAATGCTATTATTAAACACATTCTGTACCTTTCCTATATTTTTGTGCCATTTGATCAAAAATGGGGACCTTTTTGGGAGGAAAGATGACTCTTCCTTCTTTAGGGCCCCTTTTGTAACGTACACAAAACAGAAACGGTTAGCCGATTCAAGCAATGTAAGATGAAATGCTTAGATAAATATATTGTACTTATTGATAAGTAAGGGGAAGGGGGAGGGAGAAAATATAAAAAGCCACTGAAAAAGTGGAACTTCGCTCTTCTGCCTTGCAACGTGGAATCCATGCACTCATCTGTGACTGAATAAAGAGTGATTTATTGAACTATTCCTGTCTTCCTCTGAGATCTCCTTCCACACTGTTCACGCCAGCTTTATAAACTTTTTTCTGAAAGTGTCCATTCATAGGCCATTTCTGTGGTCAGGGAATTGTATTAAACTGGACAGTGCTTTGTTCTACTTCATTATGGCACCACATGAGGTATTGCACCATGATTCACAAGTATATTTAACATTATGTTCTGTCAGTGTTGAAAACAGCAGTGAGAGAAGAATTGCAAACTGGCTGAGAGAAAAAATTAGGATTGTTTATCTACAACGGGCAGATTTCGAAACTAGAAAAAAACAGCAACACTGAAAGCACCAAAGCCCAGTATGAATACCAAATACTTGTACTCAGAGCTTGCTGTTCTTCAGATAACCATTAACTACATTAATGTCTATAGCAATCCACCAGTGGTGGCCTGCTAATGTCATATGACATTACAGTGGTACCTCGGTATACGTCCTTAATCTGTTCCAGATCCTTTGACTTATACCAAACAGAACGCATGTCAGACAAATTTTTCCCATAAGAAATAATGGGAAAATGATTAATCCGTTCCCATGGGGAAAAAAAATCCTATTGTTATTGGCATATTATACATTAATGGGGTTGTATAAAATAATTTAAACACTGCTTAATACTAAAATACATAAATACAAAAGCAATTAGATGAAATAAATGAAAATTTAACCTCACTTTACTTTTTAATAACGTCTTTGTTTTTCACAATCGTAGATACCGTCGTTCTCGGCATACGGTATGCAGCAGCCATATCCCGGATACGCATGCCACCTTCATACTTTTCAACAATCAATTAAAATTTACATGAAAAAACACAAAATCACGTTGTGACGATGCGGGTTTGCTGTATGCTTCCATCTGCTGTCCGGGAGCCCTTGAACCCTAAACCATCGGTAATGTTACCGATGAGCTTAGCAGTGACGCACAACAAAGCGTGCTTTTATTAGAACAATCAAGAAAACAAGGTGTTCAAATTAAAGTGCAGTGTCCAAAGTTCCAATAAATAAATCTAGAAAATCAGAAGTGAAACGTGGAGGTTAAAAACAATAGAAAAAAGTCTTTTTAAAAACAACGAGGTTAAAATACAGCAGGAAGCATTCTTTTTTAAAAAAAAAACAAACATAACAAGAAGCCCGGTGTGTTTTTACCTGGCGGCCCCCCTGCTTCCCCCGTCTGGGCTTCTCAACAGGGGAGTCGCCCTACTTGCAGCTGGCCTTCACTCTGCCTACTTCAGCTGTTCAGTTCACCTTTCCGATCCCTGGCTCCGGTAGGCTCCTCCTCACAGCGCCTTGGGATCCACAGCGACCAGGGCGCCCACACTGGGGAATACACTCGCCCAAGTCCCGACTCCTGCTGCCTTATGTGGAGAGTCATCCTCCTTCTCGTCAATCCTGCTCTATGATCACTCAGCGGGAGTGACCACTACTACTATTCTCCGGGTGTCGGCCCAACACCCAGGCTCCCTGTTCAGCTGCAACGCGAGCCTGGTCTCTCTCTCTCTCTCTCTCTCTCTCTCTCTACTCTTTTCTCCTTTCTCCTGCAACCTTTCGTCTGTTCTTTCTTTTTCTTCCCCTTCTAGTCGACTCGCGCTTCTATTTATCAAGAGGGCATGGCAGCTGTGGCAAATAAGCAGCCCCAGGAACAATCATGAATGCGGATTGTCTCTCACCTGTGAGCTTAGGTTAGAAACGCCCACATCGTGAATCGCCCTGAGAACTGCTTCAGCCACACAACCACCACGCCCCTTCACCAAGCCGCGAGCGTGGTGATTATTTATTTTAAAACTGGCCTTTGACAGGAGCTGTGGACCTGCTATACCACACACGTGAAAATTCACAGAGAGTTATAGCGCGGGTTGTTCACTGAATGCTAGCAACTGGCGCACTGACGCTCATAGGCAGTCGTGGCTTTGTCTTGAGAGAGGTAAACAAGGGTAGCGCATGGTGTTCTAGCACACGAGTCATATTCCAAACAAAGGTCGTATACCACGCAAAATTTTTCGCATCCAAACAGGACGTATACCAAGTTGGACTTATTCCAAAGCGGACGTATACCGAGGTACCACTGTACTTCTGGCTATTGAGAACAAATGCACAAAAGGGTGTTGCCCACACAGAAATGGTAATACAAAATGGTTACATAAAAATAATGATTAAAAAATGTAAACGATTGCAAATTAAAACCAAGAAATAATGTTAGGAATGAGTTCTATATTTTCCATAATTAAAAAGTTATGACACATTATATATCAGCTGAAAATAATGGAGCTACTGCCCTTTGTATTACTGCTAACCTTACTCAAGGCAAGTAGATGTTACCACTCCAACTTAGATGCCTAAGATATGCCACATAATGCATTGCAGCCTGTCATATCTTTCCAGGTCGACAATATATCACAATAACACCAGATCCAATGCACATGTATTTATTTAGTGCAGTTCTATTTCTACTCCCTTTAAGTACTACACACCTTCCTATCTATTTTGTTTTATTGCTTTTTCTGCTTCTAGATTACCTGAGCCTGCACTGCAGATATTGTCCTATTATGAATATTCTTAACACATCTAGTCCCCCAGACAAAGAGGAAGTCTTGGAATCCCTTTATCTTATTGTTCCTCCATGGTTGACTGAAGGCCTGTGTTCAGATGAAGTGGTTCTTTACCATGGTGAGAACCACTAGTCACCGAGATGAAACCAAATATTACATAACTTTTGATGTGCGTTGTATCATCTATAACCCCCTAAAAAAGCTAGGTAGCAATATACAGTAGCTTTCTCAGATGAACACTTGAAGCAGAGGCACTCATGTTTTTTGGAATGCAGACTGCCTTCTTCCTTTGTGCTCCTGGTTTTTTGTTACCTTTAAACTGTTATTGAGAAAATGGGTGTTTCTGCTCTAATTTAATGCAGTGGCGCATGGGGAAGGCAGGTTGCTCACAGGCAGAATGAATGTTTTTGTCAGATCAGATCTTTCTGCAAATTTTGGTGCAGTCCTACCTTGAAGTAATGCAAGTGAAAGAATCTCTAGGTATTATTTCAGCAAAAGTTACAACTGAATCTTTTCCTGCACTGGTTTGTAGTTTAACCCATATCTATTGTCTAGTTCTTATATTTAATTGATTTTATGAGGGAAACCTAAATTTAAGGAGCACAGTATATACTTTTTTTATCAAAAAATCTCAAAACTAGGATGTCACTTCTACCATAATGACATCTTGCATTTTTTGTAGAGATGACATCTCATTTATCAACAGGTGAACAAAACAAAAAAAAGAATATTCAAACTGACAACACGATGACGTCACCATCCTAAAGAATAATCATACAGAAAAACAAAAACAACTGGCATGTGATGTCTTTTAACTGTTTCAGGGTGGTTGTCGACTTTTGTCAAAATTTGGGGATAGAGGAGGGTAATAAGCTATAAATCAGTTGAGACAAAACTCGCCATTACGTTTTAGTTTGATTCTCTTTGCTAGAAGGAAAGTTGGTTTTTGTTGATTTGACCTTGATTCCAT
Source organism: Polypterus bichir lapradei (assembly GCA_026402145.1). Classification (NCBI taxonomy): domain Eukaryota; kingdom Metazoa; phylum Chordata; class Cladistia; order Polypteriformes; family Polypteridae; genus Polypterus; species Polypterus bichir. The sequence goes on along the minus strand of JANRMT010062795.1, from coordinate 20,944,310 downwards.
GTCTGTGAGTGAGCAGTGACGAGCCAGTAACCTTTAAAGTGGCATTGGGATCTGGTGAGATACCAAAATGAATGCATAAAGCGAAATACTCTGTGGATGACGTTTTGCGTATTTTCGCTGAATTAGACTCGGATTTATCAGACTCCGCTGCAAGTGATCTGGGGCCTCATGTATAAATGGTGCGTATGCACAGAAATGTTGTGTAAGAACTTTTCCACGTTCAAAGCGCGATGTATAAAACCTAAACTTGGCGTAAAGCCATGCACATTTCCACGGTACCTCATACTCTGTCGTACGCAAGTTCTCCGCTCGGTTTTGCAGACTGGCGGCACCCAGTGTCAAAGCAGTGCTACTGTTCTTGTGTGGTTATCCTTTCTTTTCCTGCTTTATAAATACACTGAAATTAACCACATATTGTTTATTAGTTTAATGCATCTGCTTGTAATTAACCTGTAACAATATAATGGTCTACAGAATGGTCAAACTATTCTAAATACCATAGCTGCTTTAGAGTTGTTACTCTCACTGCACCTTCTTCTTCTTCTTTCAGCTGCTCCCATTAGGGGCTGCTACAGCGGATCATCTTTTTCTATATTACTCTCACTGCACCACTCGGAGCAGCTGATCAGAAAGAGAATTATCGGTATACAGCATCAAGCACAGGCTGCCTCAGCCATGCTTCCTATTTGAACTGTTTCTCATATGGCAAATGCTTCAAACCTTTCCTGTATGGACCTCGCGGTTCAGAAAGAGTTTCATCCCAAGAGCTCTAAACGCACTCAATCAAGTGCTCCTTGTAGAACTGTTTGTACTTTAAGTACAATCACCTCACTGTAAACTTGCACAACAGTTATAATATTGCACAACCTGAGCCAATTTATAAAGAGTGTATTTACATATGATGACGATATCATTTTTAAGATGAAATGCAGCAAAATATGTTTATTATATTATACAGATAAAACTTTAACTTCATTTAAATAATCTATATTGTTAATAATTAAAGGTTGTTCCTGCCTCGCACTGTATGCTTCACTGGGACTGGCGTGAAGGACAGAATAATTAAACATGTACTACAAAGATATTTCAATGTTCCTTAAAAGTTTTGAAGAATCGGCATTCTAAGCTTACAGATGGCTTAATGTCTATTACAGAGCTGATTGTGTGGCGATGGGTATTTGGAGAAAGAAAAGTAAGGACAGGAATTGGAGGTTAGTACGTTTGAAAGAGACAGTACTGCAGGGGCAGCCTTAGGCATGTGCAAGCTGCGCACCTGCACAGGGCTGCCAAATCCCAGGGGCCACCACGCCAATATATATTGAATATAAAACAGAAAAAGAAAATAACGACACAGCTAAAAACGCAGCAGCAATTTTCGGCAAAAGTTAAACGCTTGTGTCATGAGCACGTGGCAGCTAGGCAGCCTCTGCAACGGATGTGGCCATCCACCGTGCATAAGATACCATATTGACATATATGGGCAAAGGGGCCACCGATTCTTTTTCTGCCGAGGGCCGCCACAAGCCTAGAGCCACCCATGAGTACTGCTGCAATAAATTATTTCATCGAAGGTCGTGCACAATCACTGCGGCACCGTGTTCCCATGTTTAATAACGTGCTTTGACTCCTATCATCATGAAAATGATACCACGTATACATCTCAGTATTTTAGTTATTCAGAGAGCTTTAATATTACGAATGTAATGGATTCTGTGTCCTGTCGGAGTAAGAGAAAGCCTGGAAGCACGTAGTGATTCACACACATAGAGCACATAGAAGATCAAATACAAAACAAAGCATTTAAACATGCTATTTTAATTACGATGTGATTTGAGAAACTAGTTAAATGATTTTAAGATGAAGTTTATGATGTTCTACTTTAATGACAAAATAAACTACGTGATTAAAGTGGAAATTTCGAGATTAAAGTTGACATTTCGTGCTTTTTCCCCACTGTGTGCCTTTTTCCTCTGTACCCTAATAAGCTTTCATATGACACTCAGACGGTGGGCTACGACTCGCCTTTTCACAGCAACTTTGATATCTGACAACTTCTTTTTTATTTCGGGCACTGTGCGACTTTGTGAACTTCAGCTTTCGAGTTTCTCCAACACGTCATTTCACTCAATCAACTTCCTTTTGTTGTTTATACAACTGTTTAAACCAACGAATAGTACATTTTTCCTTGCCTCCACTTGGTATTTGCTGAAATTCTTCTATTTTCCTCTTGTTTTTGTCATTGCCTTTTCACAGACCACTGAGCTTAAGGGCTATTTATATTGATTTGCATATTCAAAGAGGCATAATTCTGGGAGTAGTTGGGGCGGGACAGCAGGCGCGTGCACGAGTGCTACTTTTCACACTGACCAGGATTTATGTAGCGGAAGAACGTGGAAGTTGGCGAACGCACAGATTTATGCATCTGGATTTTTCTGTGCGTTTGCACATTTTGGCTTTTGTGCTTACGTCATGTTATAGTGCGAATTCTATGCACAGCGTTATGCATGAGGCCCCTGGAGATCGAAAACGAAAGTGAGGTACCAGCATCAACTGATCGCAGTGCTGAACACGCTCGTGTAGCTGATGCACCTGGGAGGACCGCCACTTACGATGACAAGAGGTACAAACCAGACTGTGTTACACTGCGACTGCTACCGCTGTGCAAAGACAGCCAGGCTGGCCTGCCGCGTATTCCTGCTGGCCATCAAGCTGCCCCACACAGCCGCTGCTGCTGGCAGAGACTCCAAAACAAGTGCAGCAACAGACATTTTATGTGTGAAACCTTTGCTTTTTGTGCTTTGCAGAAAACAGAGATTTTTGGAAAAAATATTCAGCCCTCAAAGAGTTAAATAACTTTGATTCCTGACACTTAATATGGTCACCTACTGTACAAGTGGTTCTTCTCTAAGTTAACATTTAAACAACCAACTCCCGCACCATAAACATACTGTAGTGCAAGAACTGGAGTTACCAATCTTATGTCATATAGCACAATGACTCAATTACTCCCCTTCATATCACATGATGTGGCAGCAATATCTCAGCGGTTGTTTTGTCCATCTTTCTGAAGTTTGCTGTAGTGGAAAACAGTGGTTTAGGTTTCCTGAAAAATGGGACACTCGTCAGAGCTGGATGAACACTTGGAAAGTGCAGTTTAATGTAGATGACCACAGAGTGCTCCATGTAGGCAACAGAAATGTTAATTATAAATATAACATGGGGGACACCATCTATGCAACCTCTGAAAAGCATATAGGGTGTGATGGACACCTGGGGTTCCTGCCCAGCCAGGATGTCTGGAAAGAGGAAGAACCGGGAGAGGGACAATATCTTCTCCAGGCCATGAGAGTGAAGCCGCCCTGGTCTGCATCGGGGCCACAGGATCAGAGCTTAACAGCTCAACTCTGTTGGAGCCCGTGGCCACTGCCAGGGGCTGCCCGGAGAATAATTACAAAGCCTTGGACTGTAGTACTAGGGTGTTGTAACGTGTTAGCCATTATGAATGTAGTTAAAAGTCAAGCAAAATGACACCTTTTATTGGTTAACTAAAAAGATTACAACATGCAAGCTTTCGAGGCAACTCAGGCCCCTTCTTCAGGCTAGGCATATTGTAATCTTTTTATTTAGCCAATAAAAGGTGTCATTTTGCTTGACTTTTCACTAAAGCCTGGGACTGCAACACTTCTGCCACACCCGGAAGTGTGGTCAGAAGATCATGACGGAGCACCTGGAGCACAATTGGGTTGTTATAAAAGGGGCCGCCTCACTCCAGTATATGAGCCAAAGTTGGGAGGAAGAAGATGGAGCTTGGGAGAGGAGGAGTGAGGGCGGCAGAGAAGAAAGAGTTGAAAAGAAAGAAGGGACTGTAAGAGAATTATGGCTATTTAAGGCATTGTGTGGTGTTGCACATCGAAGAATGTAATTAAACGTGTTTGTTTTTGGACATTTGGTGTCTGTCTGCCTGTGTTCGGGGGCTGAATTACCACAAGGGATTTACGTTGACACAACACAGCAATTAAAATACAAACAACTACATAAACCGCATCTGAGATACTATGGACAGTTCTAGTTACAAAATAAGACATAGCAGCACTGGAAGCTGTGCAGTGTGGAGCAACCAAAAGCCCTCTGGGACTAAAAGGCATGTCCTATTGCGATAGGCTCAGGGAGTTTGTAGTCTTGAGCAGAGAAGGCTGCTTGGAGACCTAATGAGATATTGGGACAACTTAGCTAACAGCTAGTCCAATGAGTTCAATGGACAGAATGGTGCCCTCTCATTTGTCAAATTTCTTATGTATTTGGAGTGTCACATCACATGTCAAATCAAATTTATTTGAAAAATGTCTTTTTTGAAGCCAGAAGCTGTCATTTGATTGTAAAACAATGGTTGTTTTTCTTAATTTTGCCATCATGTTACGGCAGACATGCTATACAATGCGATGGTATTTTGTACATCTGTTTTTGCACATCACTTTCCGGATCAGTCTTTTTAAAATTTCAAATGATTAGCTGATTATGTCCCTTCTCAACATAGTTTGGGACAGTTTTTCCTAACCCACTGCTGTGTTTTTTGATCTGCTGGTGTACTAAGAACAGATTTCTAAACACGTCTCTGGTACACTAAAAGAATTGTTCTGTATCTGATCCTGTGCCAATTCACTCTTAACCCTAAGAACTTTGTTGTTGCATGCTAAAACATTCTTGCAAATGGAGAATAACTTTGATAATTCTGATTTCTCATTTATTATTATAAAACTTTAAAATCCTCACTATAAAGAGTCTTTTTTGTGTCAGCAATTCACATTTAGTTACCTAAGCCAACATGCAGTTCCACACAACTATTCTGCACCTTATGTGGCCGCTAGCTTGGTCCATAATTCCTAAAACAATATTCAGGCCACCATTTCTGAATTTTTACCACATCTGTAAAGGAGAATAAAGACACCATTTTGTTTAAATCCCATCTGTTATTCCTTGATTGTTGGTTTTTTAACTTATACTTTTGCGATCAATCATTTTGAGTTTAATATTTGTAAGTAATTTAGACCAATTTGCAGGGATCTGTTTTTACCTTGACTGATCAGTGTCAAAAAAGCCAAATTAAGTCCACTGTAATTCAATGTTGTTTAAAAGAAAACGTATCAACTTCCAGGGAGGTGAATACTTGTTCTGGGCACTTTGTATGACGCTTGCCTGATTGGCCACTGTACATTATGGCTTTCTTGCTTAGATGGGCTGGCATTTGTTCTTGTTGCTACTGTTAGTATAATGCTAAAGTATAAAAATACACATATAAACGTACATGCAACACCCAAAATAGTCTGAATATTCAAAAAGTTTTTATTTGTTGGTTAATTTGACAGACCTATTATGTATCACCAAGATAATGAGAATGAGGCAGTCTTTGTGAAGGCTCACAAACTCCGAAAGCATTTACTTGTAAGGCCTTTATCAATCCTCCAGGGAGTCCAGTCATTCAGCCTCCGTGCCATGTGCAGCTAGCCCTGTGCATGCACAGTTTGTCTTCACATAAGTACTGAAGGTATTATTGAGCCAGTCAATACTTCTCCATGGGTGCCAAACTTGATCAGGACTGAAAGCAGATTTGGAGTGCGGGTTTTGCACACCTATATGAAGCTCATCTACCAATATAGCATTATAGTAAAGGAGCAGTTATTTTTTTTTTCATAATGCTGCTGTGCTAATAATTAACAGGCTGAAAATAATTACAAATTTTACCTGCTGCTTCACTTGAGGTACTCTTTCCGTTGGAATAAGACTGCATGATTGTGGTTTGCCACTCAATTGGTGGGGGACTGCTGCCTGTTGTGAATAATCCCAATTAAAAAAATTATTTTGTACAGGAATGAAGTGTTTGTATTTGTCAGAAGTCCCAGTGGCCTTTCAGTTTCCCACAGCTGGGCAGTATTTAGAGAAATGTGACTCACTGTAGGCTGAAAAGAAATGCAAATGTCAGCGGCAGCATGGAAATACTTTATGTGATGAAAATGAAAAGGCACTGCTTGTTAGGAATTTGCTGTTATTTATTTAATATTGTGCTCTTATTAAGATGTCTTCAGTATCCCACCTGTCTTAACTCAGTGTCTAAATGAGTGCGCAGTGATGACATCTTTCCCATTACATATGCTGTATTGAGGTCATCAGAGCTGTGAAACATCTTTCAGCCTTGACAAACTAAATTTGCTTCTTAGCCATTGGAGGCTATCACTTGTGACCAGTGGGGAGTGGTCTTGAGCCAATCCCTCACTTAAACTGACCATCAGACACCATCCAGTCCAGTCACAAGGGTTTTTATTTATAGACACTTGGCACCTCAGAGCTTGTCTTCACAATAAATATTTTACCCCTTGTTTACCTGTCTCCTCCTCCCTCCTGTCTCACCAATGACACTGGCAGGTTCCTGCCCTCTTTCTCCACTTCTTTGTCAGATGAGCCATTGCCTCCACTTCAATCCCAACTCCAGGCTCGCCCAATTGAAGGAAGGGGGATTCTTTTAAAGTGTAGCCCTTGAGCACTTCCAGAATCATGGCCAATTGAGTGACCAGCATACAGCCTTCTACCCAAAGGGTCGGGTGCACCTACTGTATATTTGGCTACAGCCTGGCTCCCTACTGCTCCCTTGTGGTCAGGAGGACTAATAGGTGGTGTCTTGCAAAGTCTGTGGATTTTACTCATTCTGTCCATACTCACATTGGTTTTTTTCCAGTGCTCAAGCTCAAAATCACATACCAATGGTATGAATGTTTCATGTCAAAATAGAATTGGGTTTAATTTGGTTTTATACCTTACCTTTTTCACCTAAAATGAACTAGCATCCCATCCAAGGTTGATTTCTACCATTGATCTGATACTGCAGCAAGAGACCCTCTGTGAACCTGTAGTGGAGAGAGAAAGAGTAATTTCAGATGGAGGAAAATCTGATGAGCTCATTTTTGCATAGAAATGAGTTGGAAACTACTTTTCATGTGACACCATTGCTGTGAAAGTACTTGTTTTGCACAGATGGTGATCCTACTGTCTGTTCTTATCACTGACTTTGTCACAGCTACTGTGCCTATATTAAGGCTATGTGCCCTTGTAGAATTTTTATTGTTTTTGACCCAATGGCCTGGAATTAAGACACTGGTTTGGTTACCTTTATGCATACATTGTGGCTCATGTCATTCCCGCTATAATCAAATCATAAACTGAATGAAAAATAGTGTACACTGTCTGTGAGTCGGAGTTTTGAGATGACATATTCTTCTTGCATAACAGTAATAATTCTCCTCAAATAGATCAGTACCAATGAAGCAGACCTACAGTACAGGCCAAAAGTTTGGACACACCTCCTCATTCAATGTGTTTTCTTTATTTTCATGACCATTTACAGCACTCCATCACTCTCCTTCTTGGTCAAATAGCCCTTACACAGCCTGGAGGTGTGTTTGGGGTCATTGTCCTGTTGAAAAATAAATGATCGTCCAACTAACCTGACTTCTGCACAACACAACTGCTGGTCCCAACCCCATTGATAAAGCAAGAAATTCCACTAAATAACCCTGATAAGGCACACCTGTGAAGTGAAAACCATTTCAGGTGACTACCTGTTGAAGCTCATCGAGAGAATGCCAAGAGTGTGCAAAGCAGTAATCAGAGCAAAGGGTGGCTATTTTGAAGAAACTAGAATATAAAACATGTTTTCAGTTATTTCACCTTTTTTTGTTAAGTACATAACTCCACATGTGTTCATTCATAGTTCTGATGCCTTCAGTCATGAAAATAAAGAAAACACATTGAATGAGGAGGTGTGTCCAAACTTTTGGCCAGTACTGTAGATTAGGCAGTTGTTTTCCATTAAACCTAACAGGACATTTCAAGTGCACTCAGACTGTTGTAACACACTGTAGATGGATAATTCCATAGACTATCAGGTAGATTTAGGTCAGCCCTCTGCCCTGGGCACTTAAGAAGCGATTTAAGGTGGGACGGATCTACAAGTTTTTTCGTAGGCTCTGGTAGTTCTAGTGTTAAGTACCTTTTTTAACTTACCTGTTCCACCATTGCTCTCATTGTTGGTGTAGTTTCTTTATCATTTTGAAAGATAAAAATCCTTTTCAACAAAAGCATAGTTTTACATTCAAGCCAACATTTTTCAGCTTGCTTTCATTAACACCACAAAACCTGCTTTCACATCACTTCGGAATTTCCCACAATTCTGTTCTGCAAATTTGCAATAATATTCATTTTAACCTGCTCATTTTATCACAACATCAAGAGGAAATAGAGTAAGTGTTTCCCACAGAAATCAGATCTAGCAGAGGTGTTAGCCATTGGACATACTGTTTTGGTTACACAACCATTTCCATTAAATGTGGGTGTTTAAAATTACATTTTTGTGGAATAATTCATTCATATACTTAAATCATTTGCCAAATGGTTATGATTATTAGTTGTTGAAAGAGCAAGTCTCATGTCATCTTTGGGAACTAATTGAGATCTTCTCGACAGCAGCTTTTTTAAGCAAATTTACCTCCAGAGTAAACCTAGATGTCACGACAAACTTTTGATTGTGTTGCTACCTGGACACAAAAACTGATATAATGATTATATAGCTTAACCAGTTTAACTGTACAGGAGAATCATGAGGAAATTTGGTTATTAAGTTGCTGGCTATATAATGATACAGTGCACAAGACAATTTGTAGATAATAGGTATATTTAAATAACATATGGCTTTAAATTAATTTTATGTCGGCCACTGAAACAGCCAGAGCATGCAGTGTTACTTTCCATTAGCTAATAAAATGATCATTCTCCTTATGCTCTAACGAATTAATTAAGTAAAATGAACAGTACTATGTTGTCTATGTTTTCTTTTTCAAGTATATTGAAAGGCTTATGTTGGACTTTTAGCCATCACCTCTCGGTACTAAACGATTAACCATGTATACTGGAGCTTAGCGGTAATTTGTGTAACAACAAGGTGGCCATCCGTGCATGCTCAGTTTTCAAAGCATTACGTTTGAAATGCATTAAGCACTGCATGGGAAATGGTTATGAATTTGTATTATTTATATAATTTTATAGGGCAATGGAGGCAAAACTTTTGTAGTGGTGACCCACCATTAAATTTTCCATTTGCACTAAACACTGAATATACAAGGCGGGCTTTTTAAAGTTGTCACCTGCCATTCTAGTCATAATTGTGTGAAGTATAGGTGATATTGTTGTAAGATATATCCATTGACATATTTTTGATATAAAAGTGTGAAGGTACTTCAAAGATGCTTTCTATACTGTTTGTTTTTTCTATTGCATTTCACAGTATTTTCGTATTGCTGGTAGTTATTTGTTTTCAGCAATCCCAAATGGTCGTGTCTTCATGACAACATTGCAGGTGACATCACAAGTGGTCACTTTTTCCTTTAACAGGAATTCAAAGAGTCAGTAGAATTGTCAGCTTTTCTAAATATCTTTAGAAAGCTTGACACCATTTTTGTGTTTAAGATGTGTTTAGTTTTTTTCAGGATTTATTATTAAATATAGAAAATGAAATAAAAACATTCAAATAATGTTCATTTTGGTACATCATATTTGTTTTTTAGATAATACATGGTGAAGAGATGGCGATCTATTAATATTTAGTTTAATTCAGTCTATTTGCACAGGTGTCCCAACTATGTTGATTCCTTAAAACCCCACTGTCTGTCTTAAAGCAGAGTTGGAACAGACTGTGTTACTGCACCCTCTGAAGTACAACTGTAAAGACGTGATAGCTTATGAATCTCTTCAGGTCCTCCATGCAGGGTGTGTTTAGCTTTGCATTTCATCTTTATCAAAAATACATGTAAATGTTTATAACAAATTATACTATTCTTTAAATATATTACTTATATATACACAATTTATTTCTTCATATTCTTTTACTTTAATTCTAACTGCATTAATAATTTCTGGGATTATTTGTTATGTCTCTGTTCTTCTGTGACAACTCTTCCTTTATTCCTTTTATTTTGGTCATGTGATGGTGATTGGTATTATTTGTTAATTTATTTGAGCTTTTCTGAGGAATTTTAGGGTCTCCTTGGTGGTTATTATGATGTTTCAGAGGTTGTGAAATACAAAGTAGACATGTATTCTGTTTTTTCTTGGTTCCTAAGATGTAATTTTTTAACATCTTATCACAGTGCCTTTTTGAACACTGATGGGTGGTACCAGAAGTCCCCAGGAGCGTTACTTACCTGACATTATCAGTGGAATCTATACTAATAAAAGGCAAAGCCCTCACTGACTGACTGACTGACTGACTGACTGACTGACTGACTGACTGACTCACTCACTGACTCATCACTAATTCTCCAACTTCCCGTGTAGGTAGAAGGCTGAAATTTGGCAGGCTTATTCCTTACAGCTTACTTACAAAAGTTAAGCAGGTTTAATTTCGAAATTCTACACGTAACGGTCATAACGGTCGATAACGGTCGACAACGTCCGCCATGTTGAACTTTCTTATTTATGGCCCCATCTTCACGAAATTTGGTAGGCGGCTTCCCTGCGCTAACCGAAACCGATGTACTTACTTATTTCGATGGTATGACGCCACTGTCGGCCGCCATATTGAACTTTCCAACGTCACCAATTTTCCAACTTCCCATGTAGGTAGAAGGCTGAAATTTGGTACTTATTTCGGTGGTATGATGCCACTGTTGGCCGCCATATTAACTTTTAACGGAAACCGATGTACATACTTATTTCATTGGTATGACACCACTGTCGGCCGCCCCATTGAACTTTCCAACGTCACTAATTCTCAAACTTCCCGTGTAGGTAGAAGGCTGAAATTTGGCAGGCTCATTCCTTACAGCTTACTTACAAAAGTTTAGCAGGTTTCATTTCGAAATTCTACGCGTAACGGTCATAACGGTCAACAACGTCCACCATGTTGAACTTTCTTATTTACGGCCCCATCTTCACGAAATTTGGTAGGTGGCTTCCCTGAGCTAACCGAAACCAATGTTTGTACTTATTTCGGTGGTATGATGCCACTGTCGGCCGCCATATTGAACTTTTCATCAGTCTTTGTTACTTATGGGCCCATCTTCAAGAAATTTGGTACACGGTTTCCCAACGCTAACTGAATCCTACTTACGTACATATATACGTCCATAGCCTGCAGCTCGGTCACAGTGTGAGGTGGCGTTGGGTCCCCCATCCCAACGGCTCCCACGTTGTTGGCTGCCTGCCTATATAAGACCGTCCGTTGCTCCGGTCTCTACATTCCCTTCCTTGCTTCACCACGGGATTCACGTCTCCCTACTGATAACTACAGCCTTTTTGTTTAATCCACGGCTTCTCCGCTGTTTTATTGTTTGTTTATTACAATTATAGTTATTGTATAGGTATTTTAGACTTACTTTACATTGCTCAGGTACCCATTTCCTTTATCATTCCAACCCCCATTACCGAGGTGATCACTATCGATCAAAGAACTGTCACTTACTGAGTGGTTTCCATGCCCGGAGATAGCACCTACCTTTTCCATTCTCTTTGTTACATATTGCACGGCCATATCAGGCTCACTCTTGATATCCGGAGGAACGTTGTGCCTTATGTATTGAATGACTGGGACAAGTTCAAGGTGTGGAGTGATGACGGTACAGGAGATAATTATACTACACAGGAGCACTATAAGAGTGAAATGCTTAAGCCCTTCACCTATGGTTTTGCATGTGAGTTGATGGCTGCCCCTGAATTGTTCGGTTGTCGCTTTCAAGTGTACTGAAATGGCCAAATATTTTACACCTTTCGACAACCGCCAATGCCTCTTAAACATCTTAGATTCACAGGTGACGATTTCAGTAGTGGACACTTTGATGTTTATGAATGTTTACTCTCAAAAGCTGGATGTGACTTTATCGATGAAACCGGTTGTGTGCGTACAACGCTTGACAGATGCCGAATGTCACTTCAACACAACAAATCCTGCAAATACTGTCGTAATTGAAACAAACCATGAAACTCAAACCGATTATGACAGTAGCAATCCAAGCTGTGAGATTTGAGACAAGATTACTGTTCACATGGCCAACTATAAGTTACATGCTCAAGAGTAAGCTCAGCACACAGCTTGGTCATGTTACAACCGGAGGGCCGAACTGACAACATGGTGTGGTCCCTGGCCGGGGCTGGAGCCCAGCCGGGACGCCCAGGAGGACCGGAGGAGGACTTGTGCGTCCTACAGACTGCGAGGGGGCGTCCGTCCTGGTTATGTTGGGGACCTCGGGTAAAGGGCTTGGAAGCCCAGCCCTGTAGGGACCCGTGGCCACCACCAGGTGGCGCCCCGGTGCCTGTAGAAGTCTGGAGCCCAGCACTTCCGCCACACCAGGAAGTGCTGGGGGGAAGAAGACAGGGGACACCCGAAGGGCTTCCGAGTGCGCAGTCGGCACTTCCGCCACACGGGGGGTGTGTCCGCAGGAGATTGCCAGGAAGCAGCTGGAGCCCATCTGGGTTCCCATATAAGGGGCCGCCTCCCTCCAGTCAGTGGCAGAAGTCGGGTGGAAGAGGACGGAGCTGGAGGGAGGACTAAAGGCGGCCAGGAGAAAGGCACGGGAGCTGTGTGGCCTGGACATAGGGGGAATCGGTGCTGGAGGCACTGGGGTTCGTGAGTGCACAAAAACTTGTACATAGTTGTAAATAAACAGTGTGTTGGGAGTAACAACGATGTCCGTCTGTGTGTGTCCGGGTCCTAGTTCACAATGGTATACAAAGAGATCCTTAACAAATAATTATTGGCATATGTTCCCTCAGTTTAAAAAGGTTAAATTTTCTTCTTAATAAAAATTTTAAGGCAGTACTTCGCCGCTGCGAAGCGCGGGTATTTTGCTAGTACTTTATATAATTGCTTTGTCTCATTTGACCTTGGCACATACTCCATTTTGCTCCTATTTCAACTTCTGATCCTGAAATAAAAATCATTCTGCTTCAGCAGAACAGTAAGAGCAACATGATTATCACTGTGGTGTTTTAGTACTAACAAGAAGAACAAAAATGTAAAAACCTCTCCCAAAAACTCTACAATAATAACAAATTAATTACATTTACAGGTAATAATTGTATCATTATTTTGCAAAACAGAAAGACCGAATAACTTAAATAGAATAAAAATAGTCTCAGAAAAAACAATTAAGTATTACTGCATTGAATAGAATTATATTAAACAAACAAAATAAAAGTAGGAAATTATAAATATTTATCAAAGGAAAGAAAACAAGGTAGGAGGATGATAACCAAATAAGTTCAGAAAAATTAAATATACTCTGAGAGCTTCTGTAAAAAGGCAAATTAACTCCTGGGGACAGATTAAGTTTTATCAACTGCAGAACTGTAGCAAGGTAAATGATGAGGTAAGATGAATCCATGATATTTTGGGTGCCAACTGGGTCGAAACTCTGCTTAATTAAAAAGAAAAAAGAACAACTTCAAATGAAAACACATTCTCTGTTGCGCTATACTGACAAGCCAGTTGGCTTTTAAACTGGTCACATGGCATTTACAGAGACTGTCTTACTAGCGAGGTCAGGTCCAAATGAGATGTCACTTTTGTCTCCCTTTTATACTGGACAGACTGGAATGGGCAGGGCTTCTTTTACTCCATTGCCCTCAAGGGGATGTTTCTCAAGACTGTGAGGGGAAAAAAGGAGACAAGACTGTTAGTGACAGCACCCCCTCTCGTCCCAGAGTGGTACCACATACCTTTGGTGATCCCGGAAGGCAATCCTTCACACTTGAGAAATAACTACAACTTTACAAGGTAAACAACTAAAACTGAAACCACAAATCCCAAAATGGAACAAAAAGAAATAAACCAAAACTATAACTTCACTAAGAACGGTTTAGGCTAACAAAAATGACTTAAAGAAAGAACAGTGAAGGTGTTATTGCCTTGCTATATAAAAAAGCACTATAATTTTATAGGTTACTGGGAGAAGAGGCAAGGTCAAAAAAAAGCAAAGATCAGAAACCATGAAATCAGAAATGTCAGCGACCAAAGCCAATGTGTGTGACAAAAAAAAGGTCAAAAAACAATAAAAAAACTGGAGCATCAAAAAGAATATTTAAGCAAAGCAACAACAAAATTTTGGGGATGAAAAAACCTATGAGATGCTAATATCCTGTTGTGTCATGATTGACGGTTCATAACCTCAGAGGACATGCCCCTAGCAATGCAATCCTAACAACGGGAGCTCAAAATAACACTGCAGATCAATAAACAAAATGGTGGCAGAAGTGGTCTAAATAAATATATACAATCAAAACTAAACAAATAAATGATAAACAGACGTGACCACCAGAATCCTTGGGGTAGAAGCAAATCAAATTTTACATTACAATTCAAGACTGGAACCACTAGTATTTCCATAATTAATTAACACATACCAAGGATCCTGACAGTTATGACTCGGGCTGGTTTAAAATTATTTTCATCTCCTTGTTACATTTTGTATTGGAATACATGTTTTGGGATTGGTGATCCCAATTTTGGCATCAGTTATCTGATTAGTTTTGTGTGACCAAGTCACTTCACCTGCCTATGCTCCAATTGGAAAACCAAAATAAATGTAATGAAGTGTTTCATAAATGTTGTAAGTCATCTGGATAAAGGTGTCAGCCAAATATATACCAATCATTTTCTATTACTTTTATATTTTTACATCTTTTTCTGGCAGCAACTTTGTTTTTCCTGATACTGCCATTTTCAACATCAGTTGTTATGCTGTTGCTATACAGAAACTCTTGGAGGTGCCCGCTACTTATGTATCATCATTTTAGGATAAGAGGTCAGCACCATGCACTTCTCAGTCAACTGAATTTGAGGATAAACCTAAAGAATATGCTGTGTTGTTGTTATTCTTTGTTACTGCTTTAGTCCCCTTTTTTGGCTTTAACTTTTATTTTTGGTTTAGCATTCAGAACAGATTCTCTTGGTTATGACCTTTTGGTTTGTATATCTGACTTATCTTTTTCAGGTCACTTCCTTTATTCTAAAAAGCCTGACTATTTTCTTTGGCAGACATAATAGAAGAACTTTGTCTTGCCCTTATCCTTTCTTTCTGTCTGTCTTTCATAAGGAGAGCACTAAACAATGACAGATCTTGCTCTTGACATGTTTTAAGAAAAAATGTAAAAGAAATTCTGTTGACATATTTTTAAACAGTGTGAATTACTCTTCTATTGATTCAGCTTAATAATCAAATATTACTCCCAAGCTAGCTTCCTACAAAGCTGCTAAAATATCTGTCTTGTTCTATTTAGAAGTAAAAATCTATATTCTAATATCCCAGGTGTATTTACCGATGTTGAACACATCTGCCATGTGTCAGCCCAGGGGCCTGAAGTATCCATATCTTTGGGAACAACAGCAGCTGCTTCATTCTCACATGCTTCATTTATATCCACTACACCTGAAAGCTTTGTGTCATCAGTGAACGTAACTAACTTGATTCTAATAACTTTAACTCAATAATTAATATGCATGTAGTGTAAGACAGGAAGAGAGTGTGGGATGGGGGTGCTAAAAAACTGTATGGAATACTTTTATATCCATCCATCCATTTCCCAACCCGCTGAATCCGAACACAGGGTCACGGGGGTCTGCTGGGGCCAATCCCAGCCAACACAGGGCACAAGGCAGGAACCAATCCTGGGCAGGGTGCCAACCCACCGCAGGACACACACAAACACACCCACACACCAAGCCCACACTAGGGCCAATTTAGAATCTCAAATCCGCCTAACCTGCATGTCTTTGGACTGTGGGAGGAAACCGGAGCACCCGGAGGAAACCCACGCGGACACGGGGAGAACATGCAAACAAATTTCTTATCATGCTCAACATTAAAGGATGATGCTACAACTCACTGCCAGGCATCCCAGCCAACACCCGGGTCTCCTAACTGCGAGGCAGCAGCGCTACCACTGCGCCACCGTGCCGCCCGAATATTATAGCCATCACTAAATAACAAAAATGAAAACACTGCCTGGCAGTGAGTTGTAGCATCATCCTTTAATGTTGAGCATGATAAGAAATTCTAGGTTTAATGTTTCCTTTATGACAGTTCATTAGAACATGAAACTCAAACTTGAGAATATAGTTTGCTTTCTCCACATCCTTTTGAAAATCAGTTTGGTGTGAAAAGTTGCAATTTCCTGGACATGTCACTGTTTCTGTGCTAGATTGCCAGTAAATTCAATTACTTTGTGTTATGTTGTAAGCAGATATGCGGCCAAGCCAGAGTTGTGTATAGAAAGTCCAAACCTCAATTCTCATACCTGCTTTCAAGTCAAGTGGCAAGTGGTTTCATATGTAGTGTTTTAAATTTGCCTTCAAGTCTGGAAATACAAGTAAACTGCAGCATGTATTACTTTAGATAGTTAGTCAGTCAGTTTAAAAAGTATTACAATTAAAAAAAATACTTATTCAGTTAATGAGAGTTTTTCATATATTTTGAAGTGTAAATTTCTTTATGAAAGTATAAGGTAACACAGAACTAGTATGTTATAATATGTACATTTACTATGTTTGATTCATAAATTAAATATCTAAATAAAGTGTGATAACCAGCAGACAGAAGGAATAGGTCTGATATTGTTCTGAAGTTGAAAAGAATGTGCTAGTGCTGTAAGTAAGACACTAATCAAGATCTTGGAGAGGTGAGTCCACTCTCTGATTTTAAACTTTATTCATTTATATTCTACTCAGGCAGAAGAAAAAGTATCAAGGTTGACATTTAACATTTATGGGTAGGGGACCCATAAATCCTGTTATTTAGTGAATATTATGAACTCAGATTTCATATTGCCTGCAATGTTTCTTTAATCCAGTAGCATCTTAAACAGATTTTTTTATGATGCTAAATTTTGTTTGCAGTTTTGTAGAATCCTTTATAATGTTTTGTTTTAAAGTAAGTCAAGATCTTCTCTCATTTTTAATGAGCTTGTTGCCAGCTGGCATTGGTTTTGTTTTCAAGCCCTCTACTGATGTTCATTTTTTAACCTTACAGTATGTGTTGCTTTCTCCAACATTTTCTGTCCATCAAATAAAGGTTCATTCTTTTCTAAGCACAATAACTACTGTACAGTAAAACCGTCAGAGGTCAGGACCAAGGCTGTGACGGATAAGAAAAAAGATGGATAATAGAACAGCTACTTTAAAAATGGAATACAGTAGATTAGTTTAGCGAATAGTAATATTTATTTACAAAACAAAACTATATTAACAGAATATAAAATAGAATTAACAAAATTAAATACTGTAATTCATATGATATTGTAATGACTAGTGTAATAACCAAGCACATACTCAGACGTACTGGAATTGAATGACGGATAATCACGGTTTTGCTGAATCTCTTTAAATTTCAAATATAGTATGAAGATTAGCATAAGCATTTTTTTCTTCTGTTTAAACTCTCTTGTTAAATTACTTTAGATGATTCATCACATGAAGCGATATAAAGAATAAATTAGTAATTCTCAATAATAGTAACTCCAGTGATAAAGAGAGAGCTATTTTGAAACTAAAGACTGCAATTTACATATTAAAAATGGAATGCCAGTCTGTCTGTATGTTCCTAATACTATCCTGTACCCTTCTGGATCTGGACTAAATGTACATAGTTACGCTCAAGGACCATTCAAACAAGATGGACTACTTTGGGGCACAGAATTTTAACCCCAGAATTCCTAGTGCCCCAACACACCTCCCCTGGTGCTACAGTTTGCATACTAGTGCCATCTGCTAGCTCAGAGCAAGTGAAACATCTGAACAGGCTGAAGCCACACTAGTAGACAAAATGACCAAAGCTTAACATTACTTAACCGGGCAACACCAAGTGCTGCTTCTATCTACTGTAATATAAAAAGAGTATTTTGTGCTTTTGCAGGGGGTGTTGGGTGAGACTTGATTGAGTGTGGACATGTAGTGTAGTGTTGCTATTTAACTTACGCTTTGTTGGCACTACAAACTGTCCACCTTGAACGAGAAGGACAAGTCAGACAAGACAGCATTCATGGTTACAACCCATCAATGAGTTACCACAATTCTTGAATCCAATTGGACACAAAAAAAATAACTTCTTGACTCGTGATAACAGAGACATTGATAGAGAGGCAGTGTGGATGACGAATGGGGCAGTTAGCAATTACAACAAGAGGATCACTATTTAAAAATACACATAACACCTTGCTTTCTTTTCTTTACACATTTCACAAATATATCTCAGCAATGCTGGGCACTTTGGCTAGTATACACAAAAGAAAAAATCACATTTGCATCAGATTTATGACTAAAATTCAAATGTAAAAGTAATGCATAAATTTGCAAAAAAATGTGTGTTTTGCCACTGTAAAAAAACAGACTTTCAGTCAATTTGACATTCAGACTTACTTTCCCCAACATGTTCATAATTGTAGATAAAGTGTATGACATTATCTAATCTAGTAGTTCTCAACCTGAGGAGTTATGAGGGACCAAAAAAAAAATGGGAGCAGATAGTGTAAGCGAAAGCACAGTGAAGAGAGAAAGAGGGACTGTCATAGTTACAGTTACACCTCAAGAAGCATAAAAATCTGTATTTACAAGGTAGTAGGGCGTTGTACCATGTTAGCCATTATGGATACATGAGAAGTCAAGCAAAATGACACCTTTTATTTGTTAACTAAAAAGATTACAATGTACTCAGGCTCCTTCTTCAGGTGATAAAGGAGATAAAGAAATATCACCTTTATTTTACCTGATACGAATTCAGTACTTAGCAATCTAAGACTGACAAAAAAATTTATACTTGGAAACATTCAGCTACAGAGGGTGATACAGCAAAAGAAAAGGCTGAGAACCACTAATCTAATTGATGTACACAGAGAACAACTGCATTATTCCACTTTTCAAACAGGTTTTTGTTTTTCGTTCACGAGATCAGGCGTGTGACATAACTGTCTCCCACTAATAATTACTTACTGTATATCAAGCATTGGTTAGGATTCTGGTAGCATTTGCAGCTCCTGGCCTCATTCTGCATGATGAATCACATTTCTGGGCAACACAGATGATCTGGTGAATCTTTTGTCCACAGATTGCAGTCGTGCTTTCATAATGCTCTCAGAACTGGGTTCAAGCTGCCAAAGTGGACAAGACTAGGACAGTTATTTTAAGGAAAAAAAAGTGAGATGGCAGTGAAACATTTGTTACAGGCAGCAGCTATACTTACATAAGTTTAAAAATTCATATCTGGTACACTGGGTCCTACCAACATGGTAGTGCTTTGAGTAGTGAGAAAACCACTATATAAATGTAAAGAATTATTATCAGTAAATATTATATATATTATTAAATATCATATATTCTTATTATTAAAGACAAAGCACATGGAGGTTTTTCTTAGCAAAAACACCTCAGCAGGATTAACCCCCAGACTCAAATTTGACATAATTCTACCATTGCTTGTGAATGACAATATAAGCAATGAGTCTAAATCCAATAAAAGAAAAATAAGTTAGGAATTTTGTAAAATCCTTCCAGTAATTTCTACTTCTTCGTTACAAATACACATTATAGCTGACCTACTGGGTCAAGGTAAAGAGGGTGTGTATGAGATCTGCCATTACCAGTTACTCCAGACTGTTAACCCTAGACTCCCTCAAGTGAACGAGTCCTGAAATTCAGCCAGTGCAGATGGATCAGGACAAGAGAGTGGCTAACTAAAAAGATTATAATATTCAAGCTACCACCTCATACCACCTCCAAACAAAATACAAGCAAAAGTAATTGAATAAATCAAACTAAATTCAAGAAAAAAGCTCACAGGACCATCGATTGGTTAATCCAGTCATTCTATCCTGCTTAAGCAGTTCAAAGTCATAGGGAGCCAGTGCTTATCCCAGTTACATGTAGTGCAAAGTGGAAATCTACCCAGAACAAAGCGTTGTGTTTTACAGGATATGATTGTGTAACCCAGTGTTTCCCAAACTCGGTCCTGGGGACCCCCTGTGGCTGCAGGTTTTTGTTCCAACCAGATTCCTAATCAGTGACAACACCTGATAACACTGCTCTCATTTAATTTAATGAATTAGCTGGGATTATTTTTCTTTTATTCTACATTCAGAAAAGCACAGCAGCATTATTTTTACATTTATAAGACATTTAGAAATATTTCTGCTTTTGCTATAGATTTAAATGCTTAACTCTCTTTTGTTGATTTCATTATATTTTGCCCTTTCTTTGTGCAGTTTTTCCCCTTCGTTGTATCTTATTGATCACAATTAAAAATGAGCAGAACAGACACCCAGGCAAACAACACTGAACAATCAAAGGTTGCAACTACTTTAGCGTCAGACCCACTAATTAGTAAATAATTAATTAATTAAACAATTAGAACACTTTGAAAAATAGAATGAAAATCAAGATGAAAATAATGTTAAAAAGAAAAAGAATATATTATTCCCATATAACTGCTTGGTACATTTTAATATATATTTTTTTTTAGCAAACTTAGTTTCCTAATTTCTGTATTGTTCCCTAAAAACAGAACTTGGGAAATAACACATCACTTAATTAGCCCAGGAGTTCAATTAATAACAGAAGCTGGTTGGAACAAAAACCTGCAGCCACAGGGGGTCCCCAGGACCGAGTTTGGGAAACACTGGTGTAACCGGTCTCCACTGCACGTGACTTACTGCTGCGCCCTGGCCTTGATGCCGGTTAACACTCAAAGCTTCTGTGTTGTGATTTGTATGTTCTGCACAAACCACCACGAAGGAGTAATACAACCACAATGGATTCCTTTATCCATCCATCCATCCATTACCCAACCGGCTATATCCTAACTACAGGGTCATGGGGGTCTGCTGGAGCCACTCACAGCCAACACAGGGCGCAAGGCAGGAAACAAACCCCGGGCAGGACGCCAGCCCACCACAGGGCGGGATTCCTTTATTTCTTAATTTTTTTTTTTTTATTAACAGACTGATCTGAAATGTAAAAACAGAGAACATAAAAAGAAATGACGATTACAGTGTTGCAATTCCTCCTCCTCTCACAGTAACTCAATGAACACTGGGACTGCAATGCAAAATTACAACATACATTTTCATGCACTGCTCAGTATACAAATACAAAAAAACAAAATAACGTACCTGAAATGTTAAAACATGGAACATAAAGAGAAATGACTGTTATAGCGCTGTAATTCCTCCTATTAAAGAAAAAACATGTGGAAAGGCCACTGAACACTCACAGTAACACAACGAACACTGAGAGAGGCTCACACTGATGATGTAACATTAAAGCAATAAACAAAGCAAGGAAATATAACAGGAACACAACAGAAAAACATACAACATAATGAATGTTATCAGGATTTGATGGAGCTCCAAATAACTAAACTTACTATTTTAAAGACCTGTTACACTTACTCCTTCACTTATAATGGCTCAGTTTAGAGAAATCAGTCAATATGCACGTCTTTAGGATGTGGGAGGGAAAATAGAATAATCTGAGAAAAGTCCATGCAGATTTGGGGGATGCCTTTCATAAACTCTGCCTAGACAAGGCCTGTAATGGGATTTGAAGCCTTTCACCATGAATCGGCAGTACCAAAAGCAGACAAATCCTAACCCAACAGAGACTCTGTGACCAAAGTCTTCTCATTGAAAGTGATAATCATTAAAAAAGCTGGATGCCCTCGAAGCAGAGGCTATGGAGTCACCATAAGCAGGATGAGAGGAAGGCAAACATGCTTTGTCCCTATTGCCTAGAAAAATGTACAAACATCCTCTGAAACGCAAAAATTTTATTCAAAATCAATGACTTTCAGAAGATGAAATACTATTTTGGCAAAATGGCTAGACAGCTCTGTGTACCTTCCAGAGACTGATAGACAGTGAATAGACACTCCCCACTCCGCTTCAGACTGTCAGGAATTTCACTTTCCTCGAGAAAATCTTTTTATTTGTGTTGTTTATGTTTAATTCATTATTTACTTTAATTTACCACTATACATATAAAACAAATGCCATACTATTCAAAAATTACCTTTTTTTCTAGTATTACTAATTATCAGTAGTGTTAATCTTAATGCTGTATATCTTTCAGACTTGTCTATACTCAATAGTTCAGAATCCTAGTAGAGTTGCTTTAAAAATTCTGGTAAGATTAAAAGATTTCTTATTCATCCCCCAAAGCAAGTATGCTGCAGTGCCTCTTAAATGCAAAAATATCTAACCATAAATAGATTCATTATTAATTCACACAAGTCATGAAAGTTAAAATAAGCTGATTTAATTCATGCTATTCTTCATGCACCTGTTTTTTTGGGGAGAAATCCTAAGCATTTCTTTATAGATTTACTGAAAATTTCTCACTTGACGCACAAGCTTTATGTGCAGGTCTCAGGACAGAATTCCAGGCTTTGTAAGACTTTGCCCCGCTCCCCAACCCAAAGCATATGCACTGAAAATGGCTGTTATTCGTTTAAAGTACTTGATTACATAACTTATTTCTGGTTGCATCTGATCAAGTCAGTCAGTGTTTTTGAATGCGGAACAGACATATATATATATGTGAGCAGACTGGTGGCACAGCAGCCTCGCCACTAAATAACGCTTTGTTTGTGACCTGACCTGGTTGTTTATAAGCCTTAATTGACCTTTAATTATCAAAATGTATTTCCTGTAAAAAAAAAAAAAAAAAAAGAGAAAAACCCACCTTTATATAAAAAAGGTGAAATAACACCTTTTTCCATATCTGTGCTACACACAGTGGTATGACTAGATCCTAACAGGCTCCAGTGCAAAAACCATAAATTAGGCCCCCTCATATAAAATTAAATTAAATCCAGTTAACAAACGACCACCATTAATAACATACTGTTAGTGAAGCATATATACCACATAAAAGGTCAATAGTCTGTGATGGATGGCTGGGTCCCATTCCCGGCCGGGATGTCCCTTCTGCATATGTTCCGGGGGAGCAAACATGGACAGCTCAATACCTCCCCCGGGACGCTTGGTGGCAGCCTCCTGGACCGACGATGATTTCCCAGCCTCCCGCCTGGCTCTATGGGAGATGGAGTCTTCCACAGCCTGGTTGGGAGCTGGGGTGGCCGCTAGGGGCTGCTGCATGGTCTCAACAACCCGGCTGGACGAGTCTTCATCCCCACCCGGAAGTGCAATTAGGACCAGGTGGGATATAAAAGGGGCTAGCCACCACCACTCGGGAGCCAGAGTCAGGAGGAGGAAGAGTGGTGGTAAAGGAGAAGAGTGTTTGGTGCTGTTGTGATTGCTGTATTGGGACTGTGTGTTACCTGGGGGTCACGGGAAAGACGTGTGCCCACAGGGGAAGAATTAATAAAGCCTCTGTTTATTTTGTACGTGCCTCTGCGTCAGTCTGTGCCGGTTTGGGCGCTATATAGCACCTTATTACAAGTCTTTAGGGAATTATAGAATGTCAAGTTGGCATGTCTGGTAATAATAAAGCTTTCTGAAACAACAACTATGTAGTCACCATGGCCTCACATCCCCATGGGTCCCAGTACATTTATCCCACTCGTACTGCCTGTGTTTATGCCACTGATTACAGGTTTTGTTTTACTAGCCTGATTGTTATATGATCAATCTAATACATGTTGTTAAATGTTTATTACTTCATTTTTTTTAATTGTCATTGCTGTGTTTAGTCATTTGTGTTGATGTGTTGTTGTACCGTGCACCAAATTGTTGCTATGTGTTTCTGCATGAAAATCACATAATGCAATTCATGCTTGCAAGGGTTTGGAGCGTTTTCTAGCAGCACTGTACATAAGGGATGCAACAATGGACAGAGAGCCAATTGAGCACACTCACACCTACACCATGGCTAATTAACCTAACGCGTATATCTTTAGTGATGTGGAGACAGTGAATTAAATTGAAGTTTAATTTGTGAATCAGTCCCTTACCATTCCAGCATATAAATCAAATGTGTGTACTGTTTGGCTATGTTTACTGGTAATGCGAAGGAGTGATATACATTAAATACTCCCAGCTGTTTCCTAGTTCTTAGAAAATGTCAGGTTTCTGACATGAACCATTCATCGACATTGGGGGAATTTAAATGTTCTCCCCATGTCTTTGTTGGATTTTCTTTGGGGTTTCCTCCTATATCCCAAGGAAGTGTTTGGGTTCAATTTTTGACTATAAGGATATAATAATAATTCTTTATATTTATACATTTTCTCACTGCTCAAAGCGCTTCAGTGATTGGGGAGTCACTTCAACCACCACTAGCATCTATGATTTGATGGCAGACATTTTTGCAGCAGTTCGCTCACCACATATTAGCTGCTAAGTGGTGACGTGGTGAGAGAGAGAGCCAATTAGAGACTGGGGATAATTAGGGGTCCAGAATGACTAGGCTGTGGTGGGCAATTTAGCCTGGACATCGGGTATACTCTTTACTATAAGTATATGTGATTGTGAGTGCTATGAAGCAGTCACTCAGGAATGAATGAGGTCAACCATATTTTAAAAATTTTGAGACACTACTGGTGAAGAAAATAGAAAAACTGATGCAACAAAATTGAGTTTATTTTGTTTAAACGTTTGACTTAATTTAGAGAAAGGGAATGTTTGATTATCAGCTAGAATAACTTGAGAAGTTTTTCAAGTACAGAATTTTGGTATTTCTGAAGTTTATTTCATGCATCTCTATTATAATAAAAAAAATCTTGGGACGAGACGTGACTTTTTGAGAGACTTTTTGGAATGAAGTCCCACGAGACGGTGACTTTTACCATTAGATTCTTTCAAGTCATGCCCTGCTTACAACCATTTTCAAACAAGACTACGGTCATCTTACCTCTCAGTTGTAATGAATGCTTTTGGCAGACACACTTCCTGCACTCTTCAGTTCTTATAAATTTTATCAGGACAACAATTTTATATGTTCTAGACACGTCAACGACTAAGCGAAGAAGAAAAAGCAGGGACAAACATTTGAAAAAGTCAGGTAACTTATTAGACATAAAGAACCTAAATTCACTCATGCGTTGTCACAATGCAAGTCCAAACACATAATTGAAATTCAATGCGATCTTGAAGAAAAGTTCAAACCAAATGTTGTTTTTACTGAAGTTTTAAAGTAAAAGTGAAAATAATGCATATGTAACAATTCTCATTAAAATAACAATCTTTTTAAATTATATATCCGTTTAACCAAACCCGGGGTTTGGCGAGCGAAGCGAGCAGGGGGTGGAGCCCCCTAGCCTCTCTCTCTCTCTCTCTCTCTCTCTCTCTCTCTCTCTCTCTCTCTCTCTCTCTATATATATATATATATATATATATATATATATATAATCCAATGTCTGTCTATCTGTATGTCTGTCCGTTTTTCTATAATTTGCTTGAACATTCCGGTTGAGTATGCAACTTCTCCCATCATGCTAAGAATCATAGTTCGCTTGCAGTAGCGATTTTTTCACGCTAATCTGAGACAGAGGCTGCGAGGGGAGGGGGAAGCGTGACATCACGACAGGGATCTCCTCAGTTCTCTTGCAGGAGCGATTAGTCCTTTTTCACTAATATGTGGGCGGAGCCATGGGGCACGGCTAGTTAGTAATAAACTATTGTCCTTTGTAATCTTTTTTGCATGCTTCTTCACTTTTAATGAGGATCCCACTAGATGCAACACAGAACTGATTCAACTTTCTAATATTCTCTACCCAACATATTTCTGTAAGAATCAATGTAATGAAATATTTTCTTATCATTTGTACTTAATTGATCGAAAGGGTATTATAATATGTGAACCAAAGTT
Source organism: Polypterus bichir lapradei (assembly GCA_026402145.1). Classification (NCBI taxonomy): domain Eukaryota; kingdom Metazoa; phylum Chordata; class Cladistia; order Polypteriformes; family Polypteridae; genus Polypterus; species Polypterus bichir. The sequence goes on along the minus strand of JANRMT010062795.1, from coordinate 20,918,461 downwards.
TAACTGTTGGTTGAGTAATATGACTGAGTGTGGGTGCTTGCATCAAAATGGATTGGTGCCCTGTTCAGGTTTTTTGCCCCTGTACTCCATGGTGTTGTTTTAACCTTGAAAATGCATTTCACTTACAGCATATGGTGTGAAACTACATATACTTTCTTTGTGCTACAGTTTTTGAGCTCCATAGGTCAGCTGAGTCTGCGGGGCTTCTGTGGAATGGTCTTCTTGAAAGAACTGGTCATTTGGTTAAACATAAACTCATGAATGGAAATCAAATTGAGCAGTCATCAAGCATGCACATCTTTAGTTCTTTAGAGGAAAAACATAATACCTTTTAAGAAAAAAACTAAGTTACTTACCTGTGCTGCAGAAGCATCATTATGTCCATAGCATATGGCCTGTTCTTTTAAACAGAAACAGAATTTGTGAAAATTTGAAAAGGGCATTTAATTTAAATGAAGTCAGATTTATTTTACAAGCTTTCATATACATGCACCACACTTACATATCAATTTAGTTTATATTGCTGTTAAGATGAGTTTATTTTTACTCATAGCTCCTTGTCACAGAAACATCATCCATTCAGTATCTTTTATTCTGTGCCTTCACAACTCTATGTATGTCATGTTAAAAGCCTTGATCTTTCAATAAGAACATACTGCAGCTGCCTGATATCTCACAAGCTTTTAATCCCTTAGCTGTGAAGCATCTTCATGATAGCAGTGTTTAAACACAGCAACGATGAAGACATTTCCTAGATCAGAGCCCATATTTGGCTTCTCTTTGTTTAAACCTTTTGGAGATAATTTATTTTTTAAGAAACACACAAACAGATCAGAAGTTGAAGTTACTTTTGTTTATTAAAAGGCTGTCAGTCAGTTTTAATAATAAATGTCGCTTGCTGCTGAAATGCACAATGACAGACTTTGGGATTAAAAGCAAAATCAGTGTGCCGGAAAAGAGCAGACTGCAATCCTACTCCCATCTGCTCCCCTTTGCACCCACTTTCTGTTCATGTTACATCAAGACACTTCTCAATTGTGTAAATAAATCATCAGAACAGTGTATTTTATTCTGAAATGAGCAGAAAAAGCAAGGTCCCAAACATGAAAGTCAACAAATGAAATGCAATGCAGTGGAAAAAGTTTTGTATGAAGTATCTAGTATTTAAATACGGACCAATTACTTCACTTTAATCATATAGTGTATAAATACACATTTCTGTTGTTCTTCTTATTAGTATTTAGGGGTTTACACTGATACACATTAAGCCCAAGCAGATAGAGAGGATGCCAGCGCACTCGTGCACACATATTCATCCACACTTATATAGGGTGGTCCAGATCTAATTATGCAATTTTCATTATGCTATAACTTATTAAGTTTATTACCCCGAGCCTGTATCCAACTGAATGGAGGACAAGTGGGACATTACATGGAAAATCAGTGAATTAATTCAATGTAAGTCCATTTTAGTTTATTACAAGATATTTCGAACAATTCTTTTGTATTCTTTTGTCTTGCATTGTTTTCCTGTATTGTATTAAAAGTTGTATAATTAGATCTGGACCACTCTATACTATTTAGAGACTCTAATGAACACAACCTGCAAGACTTCAGAAGAGAGCAGAGCACCCCGAGAAAACTCAAGTGAATGCAGAGAGGTCAGAAAAAACATTGATTTCTCCTCCATCTTTTCATCTAAGATCTTAAGTGTGTTACGGTCAGAAATAATTTACTTCCTAAACAAGTGATTGGATTCAAAAATTGGGGGACAAAGCTCAATCAGTCTTCACATGGCACCATAAAAGAAACAAGTATAAAATTCAAAGTTATGAGATTACATAATGTAATACTGTATTTCATAAGGAAATACAATACAAAAAAAGTACACAATAGCATTATTGGTGAACATGTAAGATTTAGTTACAAAATAAGACCAAAGTTATACCAAATGGTCTATATACATTTAGCGATCTGGGCCAGATTAATCTTTGTTTCCTCTCTGTTTTTTATTTTTGTTTTTTGAAGGTTTCCATCTTCCTTTAAATTTCTTGGTACAGATGGCTCCTTCTGAGTATGTAGAGCCTGTTCCTGTCCAATAACATATCAATAAGACCATGGTGACATTGAAGTCACTGATTGGTTATGATCTGTGTCATCTGCAACTGAAGCTTTGTTTCTCAATCTGCTGTTTTTAAATACTTGCCTTTCGGTAATGTGTACTCAGCCAAAGACAAATGGCTTATTGAACACTGTCAATAATGTCTTACAAACTCTGATCTGTAGTAAAACAACCCTGCTTTTATTTACCTGAAGGCACTGCTTTACTACAGATTAAAGTTTCCACAACAAATTGCAGGCACTTATTGACAGTGTTCAGTCCAACTTGGAAACTCTGACCTGTAGTAAAGCAGTACCTTCAGGTGAATATCAATTGTATCGTCAGAAAAGGTTTTCCACTGCAAAAACAAAATATTCAGAGTATGAAAAGTTCCATGAAAGAAAAATTTAAACTGCAATTATTTACTCTATATACATTAAGCCTTGTAAATGAGTACACAAATACCTTCGATTGCACCTCATGGTGTTGATATTTACAGTTCTGCAAATCAGTAACAGAGTTTATGAAATGATTCAGTACAAACTGAGAAACCACTTGTGGGTTGACATGTTCATTGCATTGTCTCCAAGAAATTCATTATTTTGTAAACAGAAAAGTCTACATCAGATGAGAAGAGATGGACTCAGATACAGGATTGCCAGGTTCCTAAAAAATGTATAGCCAAAGGACAGTTTACAAATAGTGAATTTGCCCAAAAAAATACCCAATGCCTGAGGCAGACAAAATGACACACTGGGAAACAGGCAGAACGGTGTCAGAGCGGAAAGATTAGGTACATACCATTAAAGCCTGAGGGGGAGGGAGGCCCCCAACTCAGAGATATTTCAGACAGATAGAATATGTATAAACCATGAAACAATGGGTGGGGGTGAGTCCTCCTTGGAAATTTTACAACGAGGAGGTGGTGAAAAGTCAAGCAAAATGACACCTTTTAACAAATGGCAGGGGAAGGGGTGCCAGATGGATGACAAACGTGATGAAAATTCATTGGAGGTGGTTGTAAAATAGTCCAAAAATTTTGTACAAATGTTTTTAAAGAAAGTAGCTCAAAAAACCACAAATAGCCCAGTTGGGTTAAGAAAACCATGGATATGGCAACACTGCTCAGATATGACATCTGAAATATCACAACAAATGTTGTGTGGTGATAATGGATAATGGAAAATTCAGTGTGAAGGAGTGAAGCTACTTGAGTTAAGCCATAGGCCTCATAAGAAGCAGTTTGGTTTCGTTTGGAGTGTAGTTGCTAGAAGTTACTGGAATTTGATGAGCAGATGTGACTAAGGCAGACACTAAGCTTTTATGTGACTGTGGACGATCTGGGAAAATCATTAACATACAAGAAGTAAATGAGGTCATGGAAATGAATTCAGTATATCAGTGACAACTTGAATTGGACCAATAGTAGATCCTGAAGGAGACGGACATAATTCCTAATGGTGTTTCAGGGTGGCAATGTAACCAACAGTGCAAAGGATGTGTAAAAGCCCAAAGGAAATTTACCCAGACTAGGGTAAGGAGTATTGTACGTTTACTTGAACTATGGACCGCTTTAAATCACTTTATCCAGTCACTTGGCTTTCGAAGGCCATCCATTTCTGTTATGTAGGAGGATGATGACTAACTAAATGGCAGCAGATGTGCCTCAATGATAAGCACAGTAGGCTGTGAACAAAATCAGAACTTTATCCTGATCAAATGAGAAAATGTCTAATAGAAAGAAAATGTTAAAAATATTCAGTAGAATGGTGTGTTGTAAGGCTTATTTAATCATCCCACAAAATGCATCTCATAAGAGCTGCATTAATATTGATTGGTTAAATGACTTTCGGAGCTTCCTCTAAATTGTGCATTTCATCCTGTCCAATATCATATGATTATTTACCTAATGAAATATTATAAAGAACACTGTGATCGTTATAGCATAAACATAATGAATATACTCCTCAGCCAGATTCTTTCTTGCTGCAGCTATTCTTAGTGGAGCCATGTTAGCAAATGAATGTATGGACAAATAATCAATAACACATTAATACCTTATGGACTGGGTTGGCCTAGTAAAATCTACATACAGTGTACATTCATTTGAAATAAGTTATCAATAATCAAGATGGCTTGAGCATTAGGCAGAATAAACATGTTCTTCATTCCACTTCTGTATATGAACCGAAATAAAGAACATTACAATTGATTATGATTTCACAGGCCTTATGATCAGTATCAACAGGAGCAAAATTTATTACCTAATGATAATTAAAAATAAAATTAGAATAAAATAATAATGAGTTTGTGAACAAATGAATAAAGAAAAAGTAGTCAAACACTATATGTATAATGATGTTATGTGTTGTGCTATGTGAGTGATGTAGCTGGCAGCCATGGTAATGACCCTTGTGACAGATAGAGGGCGCTGTCATTCTCTTGAACCCTTAGACAATACGTCAGGCACCAGGTAAAAGTCCAACAAGTTGACTTTTTATTAATACAAAGTGCACAAAGCACCCTCCTCTCCACCATACTCGTAAACCAATCAATAATAACAATAATTCTCAATCAATAAACAATCCTCCACTCCCAGATGCGTTGCCACCCTTCCACCAAGCTCAGCTCGCCGTCTGGGGATTTCCCACAGTCCTTTATAGTCCTTGACCCAGAAGTGTTTTGCTCTCTCTGTTCATGTGACTAGGAACACTTCCGGGTCAGATAAAAAGTCCTTTTCTTCAACCTGGAAGCACGTCATTCGTCTTGTCCATGTCACTCGGACGTACTTCCGGGGTGTAAGGCAAATAGTCCTTGATCCTCCCTGCAGCGTCCTCTGGTGGCCCCCATAGTATCCAGCAGGGCTGTGAATAAACACTCCAATGTCCATGATGCCCTGCTGGAATTCGGGGCCCCTCCATGCTACAGGGAGGGCTCCATCTGGCGGCCTGCGGGTATTGGCCGGGATGAACTGCCGCCCATATATCACACCTTATAAATATAATTACACTCATTCTCAAAACATATCAAAAAAGGTGCTGCATATATTAAACAAAAAATATATCCGGGAAGAATTGCAACATTTTTTATATATATTTTTAATATTTTTATTTAAATATATGATATATACATTATATGGCTGGTGCGTGGTGTGAGGTAACGAGGCAATAGCTTCAGGCAGTGCTTTGGTCAAAACAGCATTTTGTTATCGTCTATTTACCCTTTTCTTTGTCAAGTTCGTTATTGGATTGGTTTACTCCTGCACCCTAAATAATAACACACACGCATACATAGATACACATACACTCAGATCCTAACCACAACAGTGCCCTATGAATGACACACACAGAGTTGGCTAACTTTTAGCACTTAAAAACCACACAAATGCTTTAGGTATAACACAACTTGTCACTCTCTCAGCACATCAAGAGAGTTATTTATTATTGGCACGAACAACATACAATGTTTTAAATAGACCTCAGACCTAAATATTACTTTTAGTCTCCAAGAAAATATTAAAACATACAAAGACTCAGTATCCTTGACTATAGGCCATTTATCAGCCAAGAATACCTTCTTCTCGTACTGCCCATAGCTATTGAGTGGCACCCTCACTCTCAGCCTTAAAACCCAGCAGCACAGAGCTAAATGGCAAATTCTCTAGCTACTTCAGGTGCTCTTGGAAATCTACCTTATTACTTCAATCACTCTAGACATTAAGACAAAGCATAGAAAGATGAAAACAAGTTACTATTTATTAAAGAACAATAATAAGTAATAGAAAATAAGTTTGATAGTAAAGTCTGGATAAAATCGTCTTTAAAAAAGCTTACTGAAAGGAATCAGTGATGTCAAGAATGAAAGTCCCAGGCGGCGTTTGATTTAGCAATCGATGTTCATGAGAATACTGTTAACTGACGATCAGATGAAAACTGGTCACACGTGTCTTTGTTTTATTCTCTGACGTCGCTCTTCCATCATCACTGTTTCTCTTCTTCCTCTGCTTCTGACGTTGCTCTCAAAATGAGGCATATTTGTTATAAAGTTTCAATGCCGTGGTTTTACAACACATGAATGTTCCATGCACCTGATTGGCTGGCTGTCAATATGATGGATGAATTTTGCTCCCCAGGTAATAAAATTCTTTGATATTGCCTCAGTTTTCCTTTCCCAGGCCATAAACCCAATTGATGTTCCAGATGTCCATCCGTAAAGTGATCAATAGCCTGAGGTATCAGCTCAGGCTTCCTTTCCCAGGCTGTAAACCAAATTAGCACTAAGCTATGAACAACTGTTATAAAAGTGAGGTATAAGGAAGAGGATAAGTCTTTTTTATTATAATGTCTCCTACATCTGAATTCATCTTGTTGGAGTTGAGCAAAATATAATACAGAATAAGATGTAGATTTTCTACACCATAACAAGCATTTTCATTGAAGAGTATTTTTTTTATATCACAAAATAATAGTGCAAAAAAATGAGAGTTAAGCATGAACTGTAAGAGTTTTATATATATATATATATATACAGTATATATATATATATATATATAGTGCTACATACTGCCTTTAAAAATGGTAAGAAATGATTTCATTTTGGAAGCATCAAATGTCTCAGAATTTCAATTTGTACTCCTTCACCACACTGCAAGCTTCTGAGCATCAAAATAGTGCATGCACATTTTAAACCTACATGTCGGTAACCGATGCCACCTGTTCATGCCATCCAATCTCATGCCAGATGCTTTTCTTGTGTAGCTATGAGTGGGTGAACGAGCTGCCCACCTCAATCCAAACTGCTGACACCCTCACTGTGTTTAAGAAACGCTTGATGATTCCCGTCTGTGTATGACTAATTGATAATGGTTTTGACGTGTGGTTCTTTGCAGCTAAGAAAGGAGTACTGTAATTAGTCTTGTGCTGTTCTGTTTGGTTTAGAAATTTTGATTTGTGATGGTCAAATGTGTAAGCCTTGTTCTGTAAAAAGTGTTCCCAGACATTCCTCCAGACTGATGTTTACTCGATTATGTTGACCTCTTTTGTAAATCGCTTTTAAAAGCATCTGCCATGCAACAAAATGTAATTGCAAATGATATTGGCATTCATTTCCCTGATTTTTCACATATTGCATTGCTTGCCATTTTGTAAAATGTAGTTACTATCTGGGGTGTTATTACGGTATCAGTCACAGGTGAAATGCCAGTTTGTAACTCTCATATTAAGTTAGAAAGGGCAGGCGCCTTTTAGTTTGCACGATAGAGTTCTGAAACTGCCAATGTATTCAGAAAAATGCTCATAATGAGAAAAGTAGGCGAGTTTAGTTTTGCATTTGATTAAAGGCAATTAAAATATACATTTGGATCAAACAGAGGTTGTGGAGGATTTATAGATTTGTATTGTTTTAATGCCTGTTTTGTGTGTTTTAATGATTTTAAGCTTATCATTTTGTTTTCACATTTCTCCCAAAAGCATAATGTTAACGTTGATTAATTTTTATGTTGTTTCGATGATGTAAGTGTAACATCAGAGTATTGTAATATAAACCACCAGTAACGGCGCACTGCACGATAACATGCAGTGAATACACTTGACTTGAGCATTCCTAGATTTCATACGCTTTCTCTGTTCGTTTAGCATTCGTTTGCTCAGAGGTTGATGCGCTTGCTGCTTCCCAAGCAGCTTCCCAAGCAGCTCTTCTTTTCTCTTCGTCTGCATCTTTTCACATTAAAACTGATTAAGTCAGTGTTTTTTTTTGCAATTACTTAGTACATTTTCTTCAATTTTTCACTTAAGCTGGCACTTAAGTCTTCGATCTGCCTTGAAAATGATTTAAGATATGAAAATGTAGAGGAAGTGACGGCGAAGGTGGTAGGGATGAGAATGGTGCCCGTATGTAAGAGCTGCACAGCCGCCATGCTGGCAGCTGCTGAGAGTTGATACTACAATAAAATAAAAAGAGGAATAACCTTAGAGGTCAATCATCACCCTGAAAGCAGATAGTAGACGTCAAGCAGTATATGTGTACCAAATTTCAGGTCAATAGTTCAAACAGTTTGCAAGTTACAGGTGATTTAAGATCCTGGACAGACAAACGTACAACCACGGTAGCGTATTATATATAAAGATTTATCACAGTATGTTTTGTTTATGGATTAAGTGCATTGACTCTAAAAAGGGAATACTTAAAGGATTTAGCAAAAATGTGTCCTGCCTTAGGTGGCATTATTTAATGCGCCAGCCCTGTACAATAGTGTGGCATAAAATCATAATGGCTAGTGTTGCCCCTTCAGAGTATCTTGGTTTCAAATCCCACACCTGGACATTTCCTATGTGTAATTTACACATTCCCACCTTAATAAAGCTTCTAAATTGTATATAAATAAATATATCCTCGAGATGGGTACTCACATTTAAACATTTCCAGAAATACAGGAAGCCACATGATCCTAAAGCCAAAAGTCTTTAACTTTACTTCCAAAAGGAGCCTGGCCTCTGTTTAAAAATCAATGAATAAAACTCAAGTTTCAGTGTGCTGATAGCATCAATATATCAATTAATTATTAGGAGCTTCTCAAAACCACATAATCTGAGAGTTAAATAAAAGAGAATAAACAAATTCCCAACAGAGTATCTAAAAAATATACTAAAGACTTTCATGCATAGTCACAATGACTGAAATGAGACCATAACCAGGTCCAGGGAGCTGTAAACACCACAGCACCATCATGTCTCTGCTATTAAAATGTAGAGAATATAATTTTCAGTGTCAGCCACCATGTCAGATGAATCCTACAAACAAATCAGGTTAATTTAAAACAGAACTTAATATGAAAAAAAATAGAACCTGAAACACAAAGTAGCTTGCAGGCTGTTTATGCTACTTTGACGTGTCATCAACAACAGCAATAATTATTCTCTTTAATCCACAGGATCTCTCCATCTATTTATAGAGTCCCACCGAACCAACACAGGGGAGTAACAGTTGGCGTTACACATTTATTTTACTTTAACAAGTTTGACCTGCTGAGACAAATCAGTGCAACACCCAAAGGAAGATGAAGATCCACGTATCATAGGTGTCTTGTTGCTATCTCCTGTAGAGAAGCCTTAAAGTGGAATGGAGGTTATCACTTAATTGCACCTAGAGCCTAGACACACACCAAAATGTTACCTGTAAATCAAAATCAAAAAACATTCTGCAAAATACTTTTTTTGCAAACTTCTGCAGTAAGCAGTACATGAAACTGATGACAGAGGAAGCTATGGATTGCAAAGACATGACTGAACATTGGAGAAATTACATACATTTTCCCATTAATATAAGTTAAAACAGCTTTGTATACCTCATCATGTTTTCTTTGTGAGCAAATCTTTTCAATTCAAATAAACTAAGCAAAGCTTACTTTGGGAAATTCAAAATCTCCCGTAGTACTTTCAGCTCTGCAGGCTTTGCCCTGAAATGGATAAACAGGCTTTTTCATATCTGGCTCTGTCAGGCTGAAACATCTTGCCCTCTGGATAATTAAATCCTCTGGCAGTGTCAGTATTTTTCCAAAATCTGGATGCTCCAGTAAAATGGATAAAATTCTGCAAGATGAAACAGTTTCTGTTAACCTATTGTCAAAGCTTTATTGGCTGACCTTTTACCACACACATTTAAAAAAAATCTGAAATACTGCAGACACTGAATATCCTCTTTTAATGCTAAGTAACATTTAGTTAAATACATGATAATTATTGACACAATAATTACACCACCATGTGTCTTGGTAGATGGCATTATAGAATGATTAAAAATAGCTTCTGCAAAAAGTAAGATATGCCTTTCATGAGTCAGAATCCTTTAAAATCAGTAAAATCTAACTTTTTAATTTATGTGTTGTAAAGATTACACTGAGACAGAAACCAGAGTTTTTCTTCTTTGGTAGGTTGCTTTCTGTCAAGCGTTCTTCTACCAAAGACTAAGCTAAATGATGTTGCTGCTTTCACAGAGTGCAATAGATGGACACCCTGTGTGCGTTCACAGTTAGTTTACCCTGAAGGTTAAGAAAATATTAACTGTGATATGCTTGACATTCAAACTCATATATACAGAAGAATCAATTTTTAATACTTTGATTTTAAACAGAGTGGATATTTTAGAAAATGTTATAAAAATGAGAATATTCTAAATTCTGCCAACACATCACTTCAGAGGGAGTGAAAAGAAGGTGACTTACTGTACAGTAGAGTGTGTATCTAGAGTTATAGTCAGTGCCATATTTTCAAAATCATGTTGATACCTTGTGTTTACATATAGATTGCCTTTATTGTTGACAAGTGATCAGTAGTTTTTTTTAACTTAACTACAGTGACCAATATAAATGTATTCCTACATACAGCACAATCAGTTTAAGCTGATCACCTCAGTTCTCCAGCTATACTAAACAACATACAGGAAGAGATACAATACATACGGCAATATACAGCTCAGCAAAGAGTTCATTTTTCCAGCCATTCCATATGTACAGTGGTGTGAAAAACTATTTGCCCCCTTCCTGATTTCTTATTCTTTTGCATGTTTGTCACACAAAATGTTTCTGATCATCAAACACATGTAACCATTAGTCAAATATAACATAAGTAAACACAAAATGCAGTTTTTAAATGATGGTTTTTATTATTTAGGGAGAAAAAAAAATCCAAACCTACATGGCCCTGTGTGAAAAAGTAATTGCTCCCTGAACCTGATAACTGGTTGGGCCACCCTTAGCAGCAATAACTGCAATCAAGCGTTTGCGATAACTTGCAATGAGTCTTTTACAGCGCTCTGGAGGAATTTTGGCCCACTCATCTTTGCAGAATTGTTGTAATTAAGCTTTATTTGAGGGTTTTCTAGCATGAACCGCCTTTTTAAGGTCATGCCATAGCATCTCAATTGGATTCAGGTCAGGACTTTGACTAGGCCACTCCAAAGTCTTCATTTTGTTTTTCTTCAGCCATTCAGAGGTGGATTTGCTGGTGTGTTTTGGGTCATTGTCCTGTTGCAGCACCCAAGATCGCTTCAGCTTGAGTTGACGAACAGATGGCCGGACATTCTCCTTCAGGATTTTTTGGTAGACAGTAGAATTCATGGTTCCATCTATCACAGCAAGCCTTCCAGGTCCTGAAGCAGCAAAACAACCCCAGACCATCACACTACCACCACCATATTTTACTGTTGGTATGATGTTCTTTTTCTGAAATGCTGTGTTCCTTTTATGCCAGATGTAACGGGACATTTGCCTTCCAAAAAGTTCAACTTTTGTCTCATCAGTCCACAAGGTATTTTCCCAAAAGTCTTGGCAATCATTGAGATGTTTCTTAGCAAAATTGAGACGAGCCCTAATGTTCTTTTTGCTTAACAGTGGTTTGCGTCTTGGAAATCTGCCATGCAGGCCGTTTTTGCCCAGTCTCTTTCTTATGGTGGAGTCGTGAACACTGACCTTAATTGAGGCAAGTGAGGCCTGCAGTTCTTTAGACGTTGTCCTGGGGTCTTTTGTGACCTCTCGGATGAGTCGTCTCTGCGCTCTTGGGGTAATTTTGGTCGGCCGGCCACTCCTGGGAAGGTTCACCACTGTTCCATGTTTTTGCCATTTGTGGATAATGGCTCTCACTGTGGTTCGCTGGAGTCCCAAAGCTTTAGAAATGGCTTTATAACCTTTACCAGACTGATAGATCTCAATTACTTCTGTTCTCATTTGTTCCTGAATTTCTTTGGATCTTGGCATGATGTCTAGCTTTTGAGGTGCTTTTGGTCTACTTCTCTGTGTCAGGCAGCTCCTATTTAAGTGATTTCTTGATTGAAACAGGTGTGGCAGTAATCAGGCCTGGGGGTGGCTACGGAAATTGAACTCAGGTGTGATACACCACAGTTAGGTTATTTTTTAACAAGGGGGCAATTACTTTTTCACACAGGGCCATGTAGGTTTGGATTTTTTTTTCTCCCTAAATAATAAAAACCATCATTTAAAAACTGCATTTTGTGTTTACTTATGTTATATTTGACTAATGGTTACATGTGTTTGATGATCAGAAACATTTTGTGTGACAAACATGCAAAAGAATAAGAAATCAGGAAGGGGGCAAATAGTTTTTCACACCACTGTAGATGTTTCCATTTAAGGTGTGGAGTGATAGACCATTAACATAAACAGCCAACCATATTCCTATATCCCAAGAAACTAGGAAACTTACCTGTTTCTTATAGTTTTAATGAAACAGACCCCCCCCCCCCCCCCGGCTTGGTAGCAAAAGCTAGGCCTAAGGACTGGATCAGGTTAGAAATGGACTGGAGAACTCAGATATTAAAAGATTGAAATTGGCATGTCAATAGTCTGGAAAATTTGATAGTTAAGTAATAAGCTGAACATGAGGATATGGGTATCTTTCGAAACCACAAAAACCAATTTCTCTGTCAAGTGGTGTATGAATAATAGAACTTTTGAACCTATTTGTTTTATTAATGATGTATTATGCTTTGAAATAATTAACTGATTATTTAATCGTAATGTTTTTTTTTTAAATCACAGTAAGTATGAAGCTTATGATCTAAAAAAATCAGTATGTTTCTTCATGCCGGTCACAAGCCCGGATAAATGGGGAGGGTTACATCAGGAAGGGCATCCGGTATAAAATTTTGCCAAATCAATATGGAAGAAGATGATCCGCTGTGGCGACTCCTAACGGGAGCAGCTGAAAGAAGAAGAAGAAGTATGAAGCTTATGACAAATGGATGTGAAAATAGAAATAGCTGGGAAAGTTCTGGGTGTGACAGAAGCAAAGCAAGAAGCAGGAGTTTCTGAACACTTTTGAGAAGGAATTCTAAATAAAATCCAATGAGGTCTGAAAGAGATAGAGAAGACAGAGATGAATTAGGTCTGTGCTATGATTGGCATTTTTTTGTTAATTTGTTATTTGTTTTCTATGATCTTTTTGGGCAGTGTTGGTATTCATTTTAGGGTTGTGACATCATTTTATTTCCCCATCTCTATTTAAAAGCTGGTTATATTTCCCATTATTACATGACTCCATCTTTGTTTATTTGTGAGTGTCAGTGTGCTCCATTGCTGCAGCAACACTCCTGTAATTCTCCAGGAGTGTGCGGCTTCTGATATCATCTGTACGGCCATATTTAAACCATCGTGTACAGAGCTAATTTATTTTGATTGGATTAAAAGAACCTTATGTATTATTCATTTTGATTTGGTGTTTTTATTGGTTATTTTGACTCTCAGCCTTGTTTGTAGATTTTGATTTTTGGATAGCATTAGGAGTTTACGAAAGATCAGTTTTGTCTTTTTGGTGATGACCCTGGCACCACATTTGTCTCTCCTGGTCCTTAGCATAAAACTTTTCCTCAGTCTCAGAACAGTCTGAATTTGTGTCATCTCTGCATAATTCTCATAAGAACATTGTATTCATTATTACTTCTAATTTAATTTCAAAAACAATAGGCACACCTACCCTTCACCTTTTATTGTGGAATAAGTGACAGTATTACCTACTGTATGCATATAGAATTTCTATGAAACTGGCCATACAGAGTCATAAGCATATTGAGAATTTGCTGCCACTCATAAAACACTGACACTGACAGACCATTAAACTTAGCCAACGGAGGCCGACTAAACTCTGTCAAAATAAAAGATGTACTTGATATGATAAATTATTCTATTAAATTTGTTCTTGTTTTCCCTCTGCTTTAAATAATATTTAAAGTAGAGTCTGAACACCTAAGGAATAGATATTTAATGTTATTTATAACAGTTTTAAATAATGAATTGCATTCTCCCATGGCTGCATTTTGTTTTTTGAAGGGTACCACCATTTTCTTATAATTTTTTTGCTGTTACTGTGCTATGGCTAAATAGGATCAACCTTAGGTGTGTGGCATGTGGTATCCTTGGGTTAAAGGTGCAAGATCGGACAATTAAGTTTGCAAACTTGCCACCGTGTGCTTACGTTGGCAGCACTGTACAAACAGCTCTGTAAGGTTTCATAACCTTGGTATAGCAGTGTCTCACAGTTGTGTTCGTGTCGTTGTGTGGCAGTGTCTTGCTGAGTGGCATTCATTATTGTTGTTGCATGTTCTTGTGTACAGACCTCTGCCAACTTGCTCCATCACCCCTACTGGGCATTCCACAGCTGAGTCAGTGCTGAGCCAGCCAATCTGATGAGGGGATCCCCAAGGATTTCAGTGCTCTTTCATCTGAGATGACTTTTCCATAGGCAGGTAAACAACCTGACAGTACAGCAGTGGCACCAAGTGACACATACGGATACAGAGAAGAGAAACAGAATAGTCAAGGGTTAGTAACAGTTTATAAATATTGTATTACTTATATTTTAGTACTGATAACTAGCCACAGCTAATCAGCAACTCTACTCAGGGTATGCTAAACTGAAGTAGTGAGTCTTCTGCCTAGATTTTAAAGCTGAGACAGAAAGGACATCTCTTATAGTAGAATAAATGTGAGTGCTGCTGGACATTTTATTAGTTCTATAGTCTTAGTTCCTAAGATGCCATTAAAAGTTAAACTGAGGGTCACGTGTTGAAGTTGTCCTCTTGGTAGGGGCTTTGTGGAAATTATTACTCCCCCACTTCAGTTTCAGTTGGGATGACTGAATTTGGAAATGCGTCCCCATATATCATCGATATGTCTAAACCAATGATAATTCGGGGGTTCCCCTAGCCTCAACTTCAGTCACCGTTCAATGCACCCAGACTCACTTGCACTAGGCCTGTTGAAAATCACCAGTTAGCCTAACCTGTAAGAATTTGACAATAATACCCAAAGAAAAACTTATGGTGTTTTAGGTGGAAAGTAAATCTTTCAGAAAAATAAATATTTACTTATTGGCTCGGTTTACTACCATTGCGTCAGGTCCAAATTCAAAACCAGAAAAGGAGTAGGATATCATCTGTATATAAAAGTGAATGCTGCTTTGTACTTGTAGCATATACAAGTCAAAAACCAGAAAACAAATAGAAAAAAAAATTACAAGAGTAAGCAGACCTAGACAAGAAGCAGTATTTTGTGAATTTCCCCTTGGGATTAATACAGTATCTATCTATCTATCTATCTATCTATCTATCTATCTATCTATCTATCTATCTATCTATCTATCTATCCGAGTGTGATATTGCTGTAGGGATCAAGAATAAATACTTAACACATAGAATGATAATACAAATGATACTACAAATGAAATTTTATTCCCCAGCCTCCCTCATCTCCACCCTGAAGAGACGCATTACTCGTCTCAGACAGGAGTCTCTGAATGAGTGATGCTAATAAATAAGCAAGATTTCTTTTTATTTGACTCTTGCCAGAGCTGAAGTTACCCTATTGTAGTAACTTTTCAGCGCCATCTAGCGGATTAGTGGATCAATAGCCTTTTAATTTTGTCACATAACTAGAGAGTTTGTTTCTGCGTGAAATTTCAAATTCACTACACACATAGCAAATATTCCTAATTGTATCTGTGGAAACTGCTGTACCGATAGGCTTGAAGTATGAAATATGAGCTGTGTGAGCAGCACTATAACACACCTCTTAAAATAAATGCATAGTGACTGAAAACCAAACAATAAGTTTATAAAATTTAACAGCAACACAAATAACTGTTCTGCACAGACCTGTGTACTATAATCATGTGCAATATATGATTATTCTTACAAGCATTTCTCGATTTTCTTGATATCTTAATCACCATTATAGTAGTGGTAAAATAGAATTGTGTACACTAATCTTACACTGCTTTTGATGTTGGAGAGAGAACATTTTCTTATGGGCCATTTCAATGTATGGTTGCTAGTGGATTATTTTTTGAACTCTTCACATAAAAGGAAGTGGCATATAAGTATAAAATATTCAAAATGTTGATTCATAACAAGGGACACCCTGTTCATGTAAATCAGGCAGCTTGATGCAAGTGGTGGGCGACTTTGTTAAATGTATTATATAGAACACTGCCAAATCTGCTGATTTAAAAAGGTGTTTTCATATTTCACAACAATAAATTTTCATATGTCAATAAGCTATTAAAAAATCCGTGCTGATGTGTTTTTCCATTACTTTTGTATTGCTGATTCAGATCTAAAGTACAACACTGTTCTCTGGTGCTTTGAAATGTAGCCTGATTGAAAAGTGTGCTTGGATGCACAGAAGTTGTCTCAAGAGATGAAATCGCATGAATCTCATGTTACAAATGATGAAAAGTATGTATCCTTTAATGTAAAAAATACATCAATTCTACGTATTATAATTTTGTTTTGTATGGTGAAAAAAATTTCGACTGTGACAAATCATAAGATCTTTAGTATTCCTATCCTCTGAAACAATCAATTTATTTTCAGGCGGCATCCTGAGATTTTAAAAAGGTATCAAAAATAAAATATAAACATTTCTTTTTGCTTACAAAACTATTTTAAAACAGTTCTATTAGTTTGCATTTTTATGTTAATGTACAGGAAGAAGGGCTTTAAATCTCAAACACATGTAGAATGTTATGGCTCAAAAACTGAAAAAAATAAATTCACTAGGCCTACACGTGCTGCTGATGCCCTGAATATTAGCAACACAGAAACTAGCAGGTGGCAAAAAAGCTCTCGCTGGACCTATGATTAGTCTGAAGAGGAAGAAGAAGGCTAACTAGCGGAGCTACTTACCATTCGCAAGACGTTTCTTTACTCTGTGATGGTATCTCCCTGTTCAAACTTCTTCCTAATGGACATGCTACAGTGTTGAAAAGAGTAAATAGGCACACTGTCCTAATCACAGAGACCAAACAAACAGGAGCACAAAACTAAATATGCTATAAAATAAAAATCATGAATGCTTAGAAACAATGGGAGATTGCCAAAAATCAAACTGTAAAAGAAAATAAAGTATAAAAAAAAGCCCCATCAATTGGCTAGTAGATTCTGAAATATATCCAGTCCTAGCAGGGTTACCTGGCTTGGTGAAATACCTGGTGATACACGTGTCCTTGTACTTCAGAATTTGGCATGGGATTGCCTTTGATTGTTCTTTTTGCATCAAATGATGTCGTTTGAAATGAACTATTATATTTTCTTGTAGCACTAAATGTGGGTGTAAACCAAATACTAAACTTTTAATATGCCCTGGAAGATTTGATTTGATTTGATTCTTCTACTTTTGCAACACGTTCCAGGTGGGTCATCAGTCCATTTCAATTCTCAACAATACCATTCATGGACCCTATAAGAATTTGCATATCAGATTCATAATCAATCTGTGAATTACAATTTAAAATTTAATTGTACTTTTTGAGCCAACACAACTATCTTATTTGATATGAATGTCAAATCGAATTTTTTCTGTTCATATTAATATGTGTTGAGGTATATTTGGTAAGAGCTGCTCTGTGAATTTCTGAATGTTTATGCATGTATTTAGCAACTGCAACTCTATTCACTTCGGGACATTTTTTGTGTATTTGTAGTAATGGCAGGTCTATTCATTTTAGCATTTTTTGTAGCAATTACAAGTCTGTTTAGTTTGGGATTTTTTGTGTATATTTAGAAACTGTAAGTTTGTTCACTTCTGGGATTTTTTGTTTATATTTAGCAGCTGCATGTCTGTTCTTGGGATTTTTGTGCCTATTTAGTTACAGATTTGTTCAGTTCATTTGTCTGATATTAGCTGTACAGTATATCTGTTACAGCACTTACTGTATGTTTTCCTGTTTTATTAAGATAATTTTGAGATAGTTTGGTTACATCAGATAAGCAAGAAAATGTACTTGATTGTGATGTTTGGTGTAACCAATTTTGAGTTTGAACAGATCAATAGTAGTGAAGCACTGTATAAACATCAAAATGACCTCCACATAAAGCTCGTGAAAAGTTCAGTCCTTTAACTGGCTGATGGTTTACCCCAAATTTAGTAAATAATACATAATTTCTATAAATTTCAGAAACATTGTAAAAAGTTCTGATGCGACAATTCACAAGTGGTAGCATAGGTTGAGGGATTTTGCACTTCATTCATATGCATTACAACATCATTGTAATTGTCACCATTTATGTTATATGAGAAAACTTGGTATCACACCCACTGTTTCACTGCAAATTAGACAATTTGCTGCTGAATTTCAAAACAAATACGTCCGTACCTTATTCACATAGCGATAGAGAATAAAATAAACAATCTCCATCTCTCTTTACATGTTTTATACATACTAGAACTGGTACATTATCAATCAAATAGGATTCCAATTGAATTAATCTAAACTAAGGTACAACTTGAAACAGGTGTTGTGTATGTAAACAATGTTTTTTAGCAGAGCTTTTCTCCTCCCATCTTCTTCTCAACTTTGTCTGCACAGCACATGTCCATGCCTTTTCTTTCCTGTCTAAGACACCTCCCTTCTTCACTCATCAGACAACCATGTTGGTCCACCTAAAGGGGACTACATACAATTGATGAAAAGCACGAAATGAAATACTGTACTTGAGTGAACAGTCTAAACAATTGAAAACCTAATAATGATAATAATCCTATATATTCAAATTTCACATTATTTCTACTGATACCTTGATTTAATTCAAAAGAATACCCTTTCCTGTAAAACTGTATTCTGCAGTGACCATCAACAAATGCCAAATTACTAGGGAAAGCAGAAGAAAGCATTAATTGATTTAATGCAAACATGTTTTACTCACGGACAATTGTGTATAGCATGTTCAAGTGTAAGCAGCTCAAGTAATATAATAATATTATTATTAATACTTTTTATTTGACTTGCACCGTTATCTAAAGTGCCTTACAACATTTGAGATGGAACTGGTCTCATTTCTTTTGGCACTCTAATTGGAGCACCGGCAAGTGAAATGACTGGCTCATGTTAACACAGTGTCCGTAGCTGGATTTGAACCAGTAACCTCTGGGTTAGAAGCCCAAAGTCTTTTAATCTTCCAGACACTGCCAGGCAGTAATATCAGTCCTTGGAAATAAAAAACAAACAAAAAAAAAAAAAAACTACCAATATTGTGTACAGAAAAGCACTTGGTTAGTCATATAGTCCTTCTGATACACCCAGTTAACCAACAGCACTGTAACTAATACCATTTTCTTATGAAGTTTCCCAGGCTGGGAAAAGCCGGTGTGGTCCCCGGCCGGGACGCCCAGGAGGACGAGAGGAGGGCTTGTGCCTCCTCCAGACCGCGAGGGGGCGTCCGTCCTGGTTATGTTGGGGGCCTCGGGTAAAGGGCTTGGAAGCCCAGCCCTGTAGGGACCCGTGGCCACCGCCAGGCGGCGCCCTAGTGCCTGATTATCCCGGGAGCCCGGCACTTCCGCCACACCAGGAAGTGCCGGGGGGAAGACTTTGGAGGACACCCGGAGAGCTGCCGGGAGGACAGCTGGCACTTCCGCCACGCTGGGCCGTGGCCAAGGGAAGAATGCCGGGAACACCTGGTGCTCGTCCGGGAAGCATATATAAGGGGCCGCCTCCCTTCAGTGAGCAGTGGATGTCGGGTGGAAGTGGACAGAGCTGGAGAGAGGACTGGAGGTGGCCAGGACAGAAAGGCACAGTGACTGAGAGTGTGGCCTGGACAGTTGGGGGAATCGGTGCAAGAGGCACTGGGGTTTGTGGTGCACATAATTATTGTACATAATAGTTGTAAATAAATAGTGTGTGGTGGAACTATGTTGTCCGTCTGTGTGTGTCCGGGTCAAAGTTCACACCGGGTAACACAGCTATGTAATTTCATAAAATATGAGTTAAGTACATATTGCACTTTTTATAATAAAGTCAGAGACTGAAAAATATTGCTACACAAACATTTTCTGTTTTTCATGCTAAAGTCATTTATGACCTTGGTAGTTGGTACATTATTGTAGTCAAGAAGCGACATGACTAATTTAAATTGATTGAGATTAATGCAAGTATACTCAACTGGGAATACAGTGAATTTAAATCTGATATTTATATTCATTTCCCAACTTGTTCATCACTGATTTATAAGAGCAGAAGTTTGTTTTTTAAAACCTGATATGGAAAAATTCATGCTCAGTTCTGCTATCAATATTGAAAAGCTTTTTAATAATTCAAGATTTCATACAAAATCGTAAATGATCAAATCCTTGGAAACTTCCCCACCTGTCATCAGGAATACAGTATATGGCTTTGTCTCATCATTGCATCCCAGCTATTACCAGCTATGTTAATATCATTATTTCATGATAATTTGCTGTCTTTGGTAAAAGTTATTTCAGTTTAACTTATTCTTATATAAAGCTGTTCACTGCATGCACACTCAGAGCATTCACAAAAATGTATAAATATGATAATTTAAAAGTAGTTAACCTTACCACATTTGTATACAAACATACACATATATATGGTTAAATATCATAAAGTTATGCCAGTCCAGAGTCCTTAACATACAAATTGAGATACTGCCAATTGCAAAAAGAGGAGATAAAAACAAAAATTGCACTTGACAGTGATTGTACAAAAACTAAACCTGGGCAAAGTGACAGTTTGGGCTGCCCTATCCCTCGTGGGGATTCAACAATATCAAAAACACTAACTGACATTCACAGCTTTATAAACTGACATAAAAAAACAAGACAAAGCCAGGTTTTATGTCAGCAACTGTTGAATCCAAGGTTCCGTGTCACTCTGATGTCTTATTTAATGCAGATTTTATTAAGAAAGTATACAGAATAAAATATGGCCAATAACAGTTCAGTATGACTGACATGGTTCTGATTTCGAGAAAGTATCTAACTAACAGAGCAAGAACTGAATAGTTTTCTTAGTGGATCTAATCACAGTGTGCTAGTTTTCAGCTTGGGCTTAAATCCTGGTACTCAGTGCATCCCTTATAGAAGCATGCAGATCATTCGACAGATTAGGCAGGTAAAACCTCAACTTCCTACCTTTGGAACTTTTCGTGTGCTCAAAGATGTATGTGTTTGTGAATTATTTTACATATAAGCGGTCCAAACAATTTAAATTATTTTGACTAATTTGAAATAAGCCATAAAGTTAACTGGAAGCCAATGCAGACATGTAAGAGCAGGAGATATATTCATAATGATCTCATAGCTTTTTCAAGAAACCGTAAATTTCAACTTGAGTTTATTCATGAAAAATACACTAAATAACTTCTCAATATTCTGCACGCTAAATTTGTATATTGTACTTGGAAAAGGCAGAGTTATAGAAGCTGAAGTAGTCTATACTAAAAGGTAAATGGTGTCAACTGTAATACCTAACATAATGTTTAGTGCTAAACAAAATATAAAGAGACGTTGTGAAACATCGGGCTCATCTGACCACAATTAGATCCATCTTACTGCCACCTACAAGCCAGCAGGTTAGTGAGGAAGTGGATTCTGGGGGAGAAATCAAACTCTGGAGGATGAAATAGCACTGAATGACAATTTCTAAAGGACTGAGTGTTAAATGATGTGCAAGTCACATGGAGACAATATGGAGTGACTCAGTCACTGCATCACAGATTAAATTAACTTCTGTGTCTGTACTATTGTACCTTCAAACACAGTATGCAGATTTCTAGACAACAAGAATGGGATTACAAAAGAGCTAAAAAGTCTCCAGAATGATAAGAAGAGAGCTTTCAAATCTGGCTGTGAAGGGCTTAGAGAGAGTACTGAATAAGGAGCCGAGAGAAGGAATGGAAGCTTACAGTGATAAAATAGAAAACAAACTCACTCAGAATAGCATGAAATATGTTTGAAATGGACTGAGCATAGTTACTGGACTCCAACAATCCAGAGCTAGAAGAGGAACATGGACAAATCTAATCCCTTAAGCTAATTTTTTATAGATTTTCCCTCCTGCCACCAATTTCTTTCACCACACCATTTCTAACGCATTGACTACTTTCTGTGCGTATTTTATATGTACCACTTCAACTGGTATGACCAGTGATAAGCTGACCTCTGACAATCAGTATGGGCTCTCCATAACTGATGACCTACTGAGGGGGCTACATATAGAGTATGCATACAAGCTGTGGGACTGGATGGAGTTATCCCTTGAGTACTTAAGGCATGTGTTGACCAACTTTGTGATATCCTCTGCTACCTGTTTAGTCTGTCACTAAAGCTCCATAAAGTATTGTTGCTGTGGAAAACATCCTGCATTGTTCCAGTTCCAAAGAAGGTGGATGCCTCTTCACCTAATGGCTATATACCAGTGGTTCATATGGCCCGCATCATGAACACCTTTAAATCAACTGCACTGTACCAATCAGGTAAAGATTTGAGTGGAAAATACAATTATTTGTCTGCTCCATGAAGCTTATTCCAATCTGGGCAAAGCTGGCAGCGCTATGAGAATTACGATTTTTGATTTCTCTAGTGCCTATAGTACCATCTAGCCATCGCTTTTAAAATGTAAGCTCAGGGACTTGCAGGTGTTTGTCCGGCTGATCACAGTTTATGGGGCTCGGAGACTGTGTCTCTGATGTTGATTTGAGCAACACCAGAGCGCCACCTAAATAAACAGTTCTGTCTCCTTTTCTCTTCACTCTGTATACCTTGGACAATAAATATAACACAAGGTTGTGTCACTTGTAGAAATTCTCAGATGATTTAGTACTACTGGGGTTTATCAATGTAAAATTCCCCAAAATTAAAGGAATTTGTTTTTTCGTCTATATTTATAGACAAGTATTTGTCACTCATCCAATATTTTAACTCACTGAAGCAGACAAAGACATAATAGACACAATACAAGAAAAGCCATTTGGTTTGCAGGAATGCCATTGTTGAATAGTATTTGCAAATGAATGAAAGTGAAAAATATGTTAGGACTAAGCACTGACGGATACCATATCTAATTACAGAAGATAATAAAATATGTACATACTGAAGTGGATTTGATAAATATATAAGAATTAAACCATGCAAGTACAATGCTTGAGTGTCCAACATGATTTTCAAACCTGCATAATACAATAGCATGGCCAGTAATGTCAAAAGCTGCACTTTAATTTAATTGCATGTTAATAGCATCATTTCCTCCAGCAGAAGGCATCAGAATATTGTTGACCACATGAGCTTACACATTTTCTGTGCTGTGAATGGAATTAAAACCAGACTGAAGCTTTTTAAATTAGGTCAGGCTGAATAAAGTAAGACAGAAACAGCGAGGGTACTACTTTATCAAATACTTTAGAAAAGGAAGGTTTATTTAAAATTCGCCAATATTTACAAAACATACTTGAATGGAGATGTTTTTTTTTTCAATAATAAATAATCAGTAGTCATTTGTACTGCATTAGAAACAATGAAGCAGTGCCAATTAAGAAAGGAAAATGCAAGCACAATGACCGAAAATGTCATTTTCTTGGCTGGGACGGGGTCTAACTTGCAGGAAAGAAATTTCATTTAAAAAATGAATGTTTGATTTTTTTATATTGGTAAGTTGAAATTACTGATGGCCATAATGCTGTAGTGGGTTGTTATATCTGTTTATATAGTATGTTTGATAAATATTTAATAAACAATTGATCCAAAAAAAAAAATCATTTCCAGTTACGTCTCACTTGAAAACTCTAGGCAGTTTCTGTAGAGCATTCCAGTGTTTTACAATGCTTTTATTTGCATTCCGTGTTTCTAACCAGCAGTTAAGGGAATTCAGCTGGCTATAGACTGCATCTGCTTTGTATAAACTTCGAAAGATTAGTCAAGTTCTGACATTTTCTTATAGCTTTGGTGCACACTGGCATGATCTTCCTAATATTTTGTGTGGCTAGATGTTCCATTCGTCTCAGGACAGTCCTCTATACAGTATTAGCCCTAATTTAGGTTTCCTGACTACTTTAAAAAAAAAAAAAAGATTTGTGTTATATTTTATACAATAGTAAATTACGCAGACATTCCCTACATGTTATTACATATATCAGCATGCTATCTGTACCTTTTTGACATCAGGTCTATTCATAACAGACGAGATATGACCATTCAGATATGCAGTAAAATGTCAACCTGTATGCTAACAAGCTTATACCCTGTGAAAGGTAAAACTAGATAGAGAACAAGGAGCCCAGCACCTCCAATAAAACAAGAAACACTTTAAAATTCTGTTTTGGTAAATTATAGCACAATGATCAATGGCACTGTCAGTAACATTGCTCTTAAAAGTTGTGGTTAGTTGTTTTCATCCTTTTCCTTATTTGTTATCGTTGCTCTGATGTACAGAATATGTTATCTGTGTAGTTATGTGAGGCCTTATCCTAGTTCTATTTTGCTGTTGCTCATATGAGCCATGAATGGGTAAAGGCAGAAAGAAATGTTTTTGAATAAGCAAAACAGAAGGCCAGTATTAGGCAATAGGATTCTAGTTGGAGAGTGTGCTTCATATTTCATGACTGTAGTTATTAAATCGCACTGCCTCATAAGGTGACTGATTACAAGATTTCGTCATAGTTCCAAAGCTCTGGGTGTACAGGAAAATTTTGTAATTGAAGATTACAGCTGAAAATTGTTGTAAAAGTCATGTAGCGTGATGCGAAAGTTAAGATCTTAGAAGTGTAATTTTCAATAATTAAGATATATAAATGATTTGGATCAATTAATGTAATACTGTCCGAAAATTCCAAAGCACATGTTCTCTGAGATTAAGATTACTTTGAGCAAATACTTTGCAAATAGTTATAATAAACAAAAATATCTTAAACATTTGTTTCAATTTTGTTTCAAAAGTACTCAGGGACATGTTAACAAAATCGGTTTTGATTTCATGTTTACATGATGTTAGTTAGGAGAAGTAATGCCATTTAAACGTTTGCCTAAGTTCTAACACCTTTTTCTGTATATTCCAATTCATGTGGATAAACCTTTAAAAAATTGAATTTAATTATAACATTGTTTATATGGAATTGAATTAAGCACTGATTTAAAAAAAAATCTTAATAGACCTAAAGCAGACAGACTCTAAATTTTCGTTTTTATTGCTGGAACTGTTTTAAATTTATTGCACAGTGTCACAAAATAAAACTTGTCCTTAACCAGTCCTTTGAGAGTTTAATTCCTCAGGTATTTAAAATTGGAAATTTGATTTTTGGCTAAAATAGGAAGAAATCTGTAACTTGTTCTCTCTTTACTCAGAAACCTTCATTTACATTTATATCTGATTTGAAACACAATAATAATGCATTTTTCTGTTATTACATTCTTCCACTTTGACAGAAGGCAATACCAGACCCATTTCTCCATCTTCTAATCTTCTTAATCCCATCTGGGAGCATAGGCCGACCTGGCAGCACTGGGTACAAGGCAGAAGTGAATTATTGAGTATACTCGCAGAGTACACTCACCCATGTACCAATACTCATTTGTGTCAGGCCAGTTTAGAACAGCCAGTTAAATTAACATACAGCACAATATATGTCCTTAGAATTTGAGAGTGCCTAAAGAAAAGCCTCATACAGTAGATACGGGAGGATGTGCAAAATCCATAAGGAAAGTAAGCAGGTAACTGCAGCTCACTGAGTGTAAGTAAGGCATGAACTTTAACCACTTTGCCACTCCACCAGACATATTATGGAGTATCAAGTTAAGGTTTAGCTCATAAAATAAAAAGATGAAAAAGTTATATTTAGTTAAAATACTGTTTTTCATGGCAATCACCAAAATCTTTCATCATTATAATGAAGAAGATCCCAATCTAAGGTTGTCCCTTGTTTTGCCAGAATAGGCTCCTGCATCCCAAGTTGGAATAA
>JANRMT010062795.1:20805471-20887612 GCA_026402145.1 Polypterus bichir lapradei | reverse complement strand
ACAAATCCTATGTTATCAACCCCACCAGAAATGCAGTTATAGTTTAACCAAAACATGAAAAGATCTTGAATTAAATTTTGTGATAACAGCATTCACTTGCATTTATGTATTTGAGTATGTCTGGGTTAGAAACATCTTAGTGGGTTCAGATTAACATTCGAATATTAGAACAATGGTAATAAGAACAGGCCATTCAGGCAAAATAATGCGTCCACTTTGTTCAATCACAATTGTCCAAAATTACATCAAGTTGAGATTTGAAGGTCCCTAAAGTATTAGTCTCCACCACACTACTACTGGTAATTTATTCCATGTGTCTATGAGTCTTTGAGTCAAGCAAATCTTTCTCATATTTGTGCAAAATCTGCCCTTGACAAGTTTCCAGCTGTGTTTCCATGCTCTTGTCAAACAATTTATTTTAAAGTAACCTACCACTTTTATTATATTTGACTAATCCTTGATTTCATACTCTGAGCAAACAGCGATTGTTTTTTTTTTTTTTTTTACCAACTTGTCATGCCTCTTCTGAAGTCCCACAATAGAATTTGTACCTTGCCAAGCTTAACCCGAGGTGCTACTTTTTTTTACCACTCTCACTGTATGGTTTCCTTGACTTGTCCTTCCCATCATGTGACTGCTGTATAACTAGACTTGCATAGCAACAGATGCATATAGGAAGGTCCTCTAGTATTTCAATGTTATCAATAGATTAAGGAGGCCAAATCTAAAAGACTCTACTTAATGATGATTGTTTTTAATAAATATCAAGTCAGCTTCCTGGTTCGGAGAAAGTTTTAGCATTTCTTGTGCTCCTCTGGTAGAAATAATGCAATGTGGGCATTTCTTCTTACTTTCTCTCTCACCTCCTTCAGGTACTATATGAAGAATCTTTGCTCAACTCTCTAAACAATTGCTTCAGCTCTGTTGGTGACTGAGGGCTTTTTATACATTTACAGTCCACTTCAGATCTCCTAAAGCCTTTAATAGGAAAGGGCTTTTGACATGCTTAAGCTTCCATAAAAAAGTGCTTGAAACTACCTGCCTGTTATCGTAGGACATCATGACTACATCTGTACCAGCACATTTTATACGAAGAAATAAGATCATATATAATATCTAACTTTGTGCTTCATTCTGTTTACATATAACAAGTCTTATTGTGTAAATGAAATGTTTAGACAAGACTTTTAATCATTAACTATTTTGGGACATTTGAATGTTATTTACTGGCAGGAGGGGTATTGCTAGAATGTACCTATTATCTGAGTGCTCATTGGTGGGAAATGTTTACTAACTACTATACTGTATGTAAATGAACTCAAGTGATAATCGGAGTTGTTCACTTTAAGACTAACCAGACTTGTTATTTAGAGCCTTGCTGCTCACATAGTGAACCACCACCAGTTGGTGTAAATGTAGATTTAATTTATAACGATGACTTTTCTCTTTTCTCTTACAATTCCTCCCTTTTGTTATATCAGTAGATCTGCCCCTGCTGAAGAGTACATTGTTCTCAATGTTATGTTCTTCAAATGGGTCACTGGTATATTTATGTTTTCTTTTTTGAGAGAAGGGTCTTGCGACTTTCTGATTTTCCATGCAGATTTAGCTTTCTAAACTCCATTTCTTATATTTGACACATACTCCTTATACTTATATAAAACTACAAAAAAAGAGTACATACAATATACTGCTATCACAATGCTGAACAATATATTTTGGGTGCACAGCAGGGCAGATAGATGTGCCATTAAATTACTTGTTTCATTTTAAAAGAAGTGCCTTATGTAGGATAAGTAAACATATTTTTTCTGTATTTTTAATTTTAGAATCTGTACTCAGGCAGATATGATGAAACTTTTTAACTAGATTTTTTTCACAAAATATGCAAGTTTATGTTATTTTGGATGCTTTTGTGAGTGGCTCACAGCTGCGGGAGCTTAGGTTCAGTTCCTTATGTGGAGTTTACATGTTCCCCAGGTTGGAGGCAGTACACTTTTTTCTGACATTCCTTTAGATATTGCCACACACGTGCAATTGGGAGATAGCTGAAGGGCTTATATGATAGCAATTCCACACCAGACCAGGGGGCGGCTGGGTGTGTTGACTGTCTCTCAATCTCTTGCAGACCATCCATGGGAAATCCTGCAGGGTATCGGCCCCATTGATGATGTCACTTCTGTTTCTGGCACCATTGATGACGTCACTTCCAGTCCCAATAACATCACTTCCGATTCTGTGGCTGGTGGGGTTGTGGGCTCGGGGGACGGGGGTGATTTTGTGGCCGATGATGACATCACGTCCGGTTCCTGCTCCTGATGATGTCATTTCCTTTACTGTCCTTTAAAGCCACCATCTTACCTCAGTAACATCAGTTCTGTTTTGGACTCGAATCTGTGAACATCTCCGTTTAAATTAACTCATTTTGCAGCTATGGAATAATATACGGGTGGCTGCCCCAAACCTTCATGATGTCTGTGACTCATTCTTGCAACAATATGTATTTTAGGATGTTTAGAAACTCTGATGTTAGTGTTTATGTGGATCGGCCCTGTAGTGGACTGACATCCCATGCTGATTTTGTTCTTGCTGTCTCCTTGATGCGGCCAGAATAGGGCCTGAATTCTGTTGACCTCCTAACGGAAAAAGCAGTCATAGAAAATGAGGAATGTATGGATGCTGTTGTGTTTTATGTAATGCTTTTAAAGGTTTAATTTAAATAGCCCTGTGCTCAGATAACAAAGTACAGGGTCACCCAGGGAAACAGGAAATTTTCAACTGACGTTTAATGCACAAATAAACACATTACAAAATACATTTAATGATGAAATGTATTGTACAGGATATGCAAATAACGATGGTAATCAATATTCATTCAATGTTCATTTTATGTTTTACAGAAAATATCATGAAGGTGTTGTCCATTTCTCCGTATACATTCTGACAGCCTGTTGTGGAAATTCTGCATTGCTCGACGTAACATGTCAAGAGGAATGCCAGCGATTTCCTGTTCAATCCTCCTCAGCAATTGTTGTAGGACATGTGTGGTACACATGACTTTTAAGATGTCCCTACAGAAAAAAATCACAAACAGTGAGATCTGGGGATCTTGGAGGCCATGGAATGTTGCGTGAAATGACCTTGCCTTCCAAACAATCGTCAAATAGCTGCCATCAACTGTCAGGCAGTATGAGAAGTTGCTCCACCTGGGGACTTCTTTTTTAAGGTTGAACCCGTTTCTTCGAAATTACGCACCCATGTTGTAATCGCATGAGCCGACAGGACATGATCATGACGTCCTAACTGGTAATGATGCTGAAATTCCCTTTGCACAGCAGTCACACTA
This sequence comes from Polypterus bichir lapradei, assembly GCA_026402145.1. Lineage (NCBI taxonomy): Eukaryota > Metazoa > Chordata > Cladistia > Polypteriformes > Polypteridae > Polypterus > Polypterus bichir. Next base: position 20,884,266 of record JANRMT010062795.1, on the reverse strand, counting down.
TCACCATTCTTATACAGTATAAGGCTTTCACAGCGAACGCTCATTGCATAGCACTCCACTGCTCCATAAGTATAACTAATGGCAAGGGATACTAAACGAGGTCACATGGTCTCAAACAACTGCTGACACCCCAGGGTTGCCAACACCTAGTTTCAAAATTTCCCCTTTCCCTGCACCACCCTGTATTTTCACCACATTGTTGTATGGACAGTTTCTTTAGTTCAATTTACTTTAATTTATTTATAAAGCACATTTAAAACAACCAATGTTGCCCAAAGTGTTGTACATTAGAATAAATAAGGTAACAATAACTGCATTCAAAGACAAGATAAAGTTAGACAAAAAACATAAAACCAATTCTAATTAAAACCCAAATTAAAAAGATACATTTTCAACCTGGATTCAAAAATAGCCACAGTTGCAGACCTGACATAAGCAAGTGGTTTATTCCAAAGCCAAGGTGCGGCTGTTGCAAAAGCACCACTAAGGGCGTCTGATCAGATGACCTAATTTGGTGAGGTGGAATATAAAAGTGTAAAAGGTCAGAGAGATAGGAAGGCACTAATTCATTTAGGCACTTAAAATCAAATAATATCACTTTAAAATCAACCCTGTAACAGACTGGAAGCCAATGAAGGGAGGCTAAAACAGAAGATACATTATATGGATACATTTACATCAAAAGTCTAGCCGCAGTGTTTTGGATCAGTTGTAGCCAAGAAAAGGATTACTAGGTAACTCCAGTGTTTAATGAGTTACAGTAGTCCAAGGGCGAAGAAATAAAAGCATAAGTCACCTTTTAAGACAAAAGGGCTTAATCTTAGCTAACTCTCATAGTTGGAAAAACCAGGCTTTAACCACAAAATTTGTATGTTTGTCTAATTTGAGGTTACTGTCAAATTTCACATTTAGGTTTCTAGAACAGGGTTTAATGTATGGTGCTAGTGGACCAAGATTACAATCGTAGGCACTATGGAGGTGAGGGAGCCCAAACAGCATATCTCGCTTTTCTTTACATTAAAATCAAGAGAATGTAACGACATCCAAGACTTGATGTGTTCCACACAGTTCAATAAGGGTTTAGAGGAGTAACCCCTTTTTCAGAGCTAGACCGATTTGCGTGACATCAGCATAACAGTGGTGTTTCCAGAGCACTGTAACACTTATGGGATGTGGTTGTGAGGTTGAAAATAGTAGCATCTATGGTTTCTAATTCACATTTTAATTTTGTAGGTTATACTCTAAAGACAATAATCTGCTTAATATTTTCCCAGTGCTGCCACAATAGTTAGGGCTTCAACCTTTCACTTAAAAACTCCTGGGTCCAAATCCCTACTCCAGAGTTTGTGTTTATGGATCTTACACCCATCTATGAGTATTTTTCTAGTTTTCTTCCTGGACAAGCACGTTAGGTTGTACCCTGAGTCCTGTATGAGTGAGTACCAGTGTTGCCAGATTACACCTCAGAATAATTTAGTTTCAAAAAAGAGCCATGGATCCTCTTCAGACTTACTTCAATTCTTCAATATTTATTTATTGCTTTCATTCAGCCTGCAACTAAATTGAGATATTTCTAGTGTTGTGTGTTTAATTTCCTTTACAGCTTCATTTGTGCAAATATGGGTTCAGCCTAACAAGAGAGTTTTCCAAGGACATTATGATAAAATCCTTAGTCTTTTATGAGACACCTGCATAATTAGAGATATGCACAATAAAAATTTGTCTTGCTGAACACAGTAACAGTACTCAGTGAAGCTGCACTATAACTCATTTTAGAAATTTCTTGCTTGTTATTTTATTACTTTTAATGCACATACATTTCATTTATTGTTATCTGAAGGAAAGCAATACTTCTTTTTCACGTTTATATATACAATTGTATTTCTTTTTTGGAAACATTAACTTTTATATAAAGCAGTACATAGTATATATTTCTTCAAATAAAGCTTGTTGACCAATGAGATATAAAAGAAAGTGCTGCAGTTACAGTTATATCCTGCACAGTACCAAGCGACCAAAGCACCAGTGCTGCAGCCTTCTCTCACAGACACACAGTACTGAAGGCTGGAGATGGATGGTAAAGTTAAACCAGGGAAGGATGATTAATTATCATAACAGAAGGCTGCATTTACCAGCTCCCAGGCCTGTCTTACAGTATGTCAGAGGAGAACACAGAGCTAGACAGACGAAGCGGATGCCATTTGTTGCCTTCTGAACAAAAGGTCTTATAGCATCAGGTCATAAGACTGAATCACAGGAAAATCTGGCCTTGCATTTTGTCAACTGTATTTATGATGCTTAGAAGAAGTGATCTTGTTCACTTACAAAGAAAATGTTTTTAGAAAAGCTTTTCTTAGGTCAATTGGCTTGTTGAGCATGGCATTACGGTTCAAAAACAGTTTCATCATTTACACTAAGAACACCACTAAATTGATGTTAATGTCTTAATCTGTGTCAGTTTGAATTATTTTATTTTTTTTGTTTTTCGGCTAAACATTTAGCTTAATCTAAAACATTCTGCTGCTCAGCTTTCCACAGAACTCAGTAAGAAGAGCAGACTTTCATAGCAGTTAGTTCTGACATACACATAGCACACATACAGTATCTATTTAGCCACAGGATTTAAAAAAATGAATCATTTTTGAAGCTAAATAAGAGAACAAGTGAACAGTTTTCTTCTTACTGTACCTTTGCAAGTCTCAATGTAATTACTGATAGCTAAGAAGGCATCAGATGGACAATCTCTTTTTCTTCATGCCCCTTGTACAGTCAATGTGGAGATGTCTGAAAAGACTCAAAAATATACATTCAGCTTTTCACATGAATGTGGCTGCCTAGATACATGTCAAAATAATATTATTATGTCTGTGTGTGCCTGTGTACGTGAAAAGTTTGAATTGGCCTTAAACCTGTCCTATAGTCAAGAGTCCCAGTGACGTCAGAGTCCGGAAGAATCTGGTGGAGTTCTGAGATAGACAGGAAGAATGAGAGGTAAGTTAAAAGAATGACTGTGAACACATTGATAGGCAAGTGAACCAACTACTTGACCTCTCAGACAGAGTTAGCCCCCACGTGGCTACTGGTATACTGTTTTACTTTTGACTGTGTTACTGCTTTGCCATTTTCTTTATACTTTGGTCCATCCTTCAAACATGTAGTCTACTTGCAAAAGCCTCTGACTATGTCTCTTTAGTGTTGTTGCCGATGGCTTTGCTAATATGTTTATGTCATCCTCTGAGAGTGCTGAATTGGGAGCTGTTTGATGTTTCTCTGTGATTTCTGGTACAAATTTAATTAATTTGTTTTTTGTGGTTGTCAGCAAGGGGGAAAGCATTGCCTTTAACAGCTTTTTTTGCTTTTTTTTCACATGCACAGGAATAGTTGTACTTGCTTTTGCAGAAAGGGCTGGTATGCCACAGAGTGGAAAAGCATGATCTGAATCATGTGGAAGTAGTTGAACAGTGAATGAATGTTTCATTGTCATTAATAGTAAATAAATACGTGAGTTTATCACAGAGGATGGAATTAATAGAAAAAGTATCCTAGTTAAGTCAGGTATACCAAGTGCTAGTCAGTAAGTGTTCACGCTAGGAAGAAAAGCGAGGGTAAAGAGCACCTCAAAGAAAAGGGGGTATTCAAACAGATATTGTGAGAATAGTGGTGTTAAGAAAGAAAGAAAGAAAAAAAGAGAGAAAGAAAGAAAGAAAGAAAGAAAAAGAAAGAAAGAAATCTAGGAGTAATGGAAAGTCTAGTACAAATAAAGGCAAATTTAGCAGATGGTTTAATGTGTGAAGAACAACTGAAAGAGAGAATATATTTAACAGTAACTACAGACGCTGAGAGAGATTTATCCATGCAACTATTTGCTAAAGCTGCTTATCAAGATCAAGGTCAAGGATTGGACAGATTCAATAGGCGTTAAACAGTTATTGCATTTTCTTTCAATTTATATTTTATGTTTTTATTTATAAAAGAAGGGTTAATCAGTTAACAATACAAATTTAAAAAATGAGGCCTATACAGTTCCAAGCCCTGTTTGATGTTGCACTTTTTGGATGCTTGCTTTGTCAGTGCCAACTTCTAGAGGGCCTGTATATATAGGAGATACCTGCAGATTTAACTTCTCAGGTTCAGGGTCACTGCATTCAGGAACCTGATTTACTGTAAGGAATTGGCAAATCTTGCTGTGTTATCCTCAGAAATATAGTAAGAGGTAGAAAAAGGTGGGTCACAGACAAATGTAATGCAAATCAAGAGGTGCACACTGTTCAGAGGCCTCAACCCCAGAGGTGGATGTGTCTAACCATTTTCAGGAGCAAGATGGGGGCTCAACAGGTAAACTCAAAACCATTGCCCAGGAAGAGTGAAGTAGTGATAGCAGGAACCATTTAAAATATAAGGATATAGGTTTATGGGATCTTGGTAGCCCTCCAGGAACAAATATAATCTGAACTAACATGATAGGCTGCATTTAAACTGGATGGGCATAAATATATGGGGTATACATATGAGTAGTATAGTTGAATACTCTTTTAAATGTAGATAATGGTGATTGGGTGGGGGTTTAGGAGAGGTCATCTTTATAACTTCATATAACATAATGGACAGTAATATTGTTGTGATGTAAGATTTTGCATATAACTTGATAAATGTTTTGTATGTCTTTATTTGTAATTTAGGTGAAGCAATGTAATTTAGTGTTACTTTGGTGAGAGGCATTTGTGTTTGCACATCACCATTTTATCAGGTTGTATGGTTGCCAATATTCAAATGTACTTTGCATTTTGTTATTATTTATGAATATTATCAGTAATACATTATTTTATGTGTAACTTAACTCCTGCTTGTCTTTTTACTACATCTAATTGCCTGAGGTTATAGATATAGAAGGAAAGGTGGGGTTAAGTTATATACAATAATACCTTATAAACAGTGGTAAGTCTGTGAGATTAGGCATTCTAAGGCTACATTTTAATAATACAATAGGGGAAAGTAGAGCAAAATATATTACTCTACCAAGATAAAACAAATATTAATACAAATATAAACAACAACTTTGATATTTTTAGCCCAGATTTCAAAAGTCAAAGTAAAATGAGTACTAAATTAAAAATTTCTTGCCTTACTATCAGTATCAAGAATAAAACAAATGAGTTAGAGTTGCATTTAGTTGTACATAATTACAATATTATAGCAATTATGTAACAGAAATCTAGGTAAGTTGAGTATGAGTTATGAGTATAATATTAATGTGTGCACATTATTTAGGAAAGACAGGCAAAAAAGAAAAGATGGGGGGCTACCACTTATATGAAAGAGGATTTAAATGCATATGTTCTTCATCAGTGCGGAATCATCTGGGAAATTCTGCAAGTGACATGACCTGGTGTTATATTTGTAGTTGGAGGTGATCAGAGTGCAGAGAAAAGGAGGCAGGATTGTGGTGCTCCAGTGTTACTCACATCCATATCAGAGACACCGTCCTTGAGCATCATAAACTGTGATCTGCCCAACAGATAGTTCATTATTCAGGACACCATAGGCTCATTCACCTGCATATCACTGAGCTTATCCCATAACAGAGATGATTGGTTAGTATTGAATGCACTGGAGAAATCGAAATACATAATGCTTGCAGTGCTGTCATCTTTATCCATGTGAGAATAAGTCTTGTTGAGCAGATTGATAGTTGCATTCTCCACTCCAATCTTTGTTCAATTGGCAAACTGCAGTGGGTCTATGTGGTTTACCACAAGGGGACTCATGTAGTCCAGGACCAGCCTCTTAAAGTTCTTCATGTTGTTTAGCATTAAAATAATTAGTACATTACTTCAATAAGAACATGAAGATATAAAACGAAACTTGATAAGGGTCGATTTTGCACAAATATTAGAGTTTTTCATCACACGTGGGACTATAGATCTGTGGAATAAGTACTAAGTAGTGTGATAGACAGTAAGACTTTTATGACCTTCATAACTATGCTCAATGTTATTTTGTAGAAATTAGGTGAATAGGATTAATGTGCTTTTTTGCCTGAATGACCTGCTCTGCCTTAGTGCCTTAGAGCTGAGTAGGGACGTTGCTAGAACTTCTCCCAAATAAGCAGGTTGTTTCGTATGTGTCCATCTTTGGGTTAATAGTTGCTGAGATAGAATTACAGCCTGACACATCAGAGACTTTAAAACATCCCCTTCTTGCTTCTAAACCTCTGATTGATCATCCATATTGATGTGAAATTGGACAAGCTGTGACTGTACTAAAGAACAGAACCTGCAGCATTAAAATAATTGTGATTTTGCTAAATTTTCATGATCACTGTTATCTTGCTTTAAAGATTAGTTTGTTACATTGTGGCAAATATAATGCACTTATCCTAAAATTATACTTTTGAGGGATTTAACAAAAATGACTAAAATTTTAATTTAGACCGTAGTCTTGATATATTACCTAGATTATTTGATCTTGCTACTGAATAATTTTCTGTAGGAATTCTCTGTATCTCATTTTTCTTTTTTAATCTGGTAACTGCAGCTCAAAATACTAATGAATCTAGTGGAAATTCAATCACACCCACCCCTATAGCTACTGAAATGTAATAATTTTATTTAATATTTGGTAGAAGTGTTCTGGTATAACATTTACAACAATACTTAACACCTAATGAGGAAAAAAACTTAGAATGTACTGTAGTCTTGTATTTATTCAATAGTAAAATAAAAATAAATTGCATTGAAACTACCATGATGAAGACTGTTAGTTAAATTTAAGCAAAATGATAGAAATGTTCATTCCATCTGGAAGCTCTTCTAGGCTTCAGGGAGAATTTCAAACTCAGTTTTTTTTGTCAGCAACAAAAACATATTCAGGATTGACTCTGATTGCTAGTTATGCTGGTAACCTAACAGAAATCAAGGGTGGGATAAGAAGTGCGAAGGCAGCTCGTCTCTTTTAGTCACAAAGGTCACCTCTCTGGGGTAGCACAGTGGGATTCTTTATTGGAGAGAAAGCCTGAGGACTTGCATTGCAATTACTGTGTAGCCTCTACACAATCTGTCTCATACCCAGCAGCTCCAGGGCTAAACCACAGCCATTGTCAACATAATCAATCTGACTGCAACTTGTATCAGCCATGTTCAGGTACAAATATCTAAACAACCTTCCATGTTAATGACTGCACAAATAAACGTAACAACTACAATTATGTTGCATGTCCATAGTTTAATTAGCTACAATATATTCACTTTTCACTGAACTTTGCTGTTGACTATAAAGAAGTACAAAGATAAATGATAATGAACTGTACAAATCTGACTAATATACTGTACACTACGTTTTCAATGCAGTCTCCATGTTACTTGCTACATCTGATGAAGTCTTCTGAGTGAGACAAATACACAGCTGTGGCGAAGGAGACGGTGCTATAAGATATACTGAATATCTCAGAGGAAGTCAATAAGATTATTTGCCAGAGAATAACTTGCCTTGATGGTGGGATTTTTGAATTGTTCAAGTTAACATGTTGCAAATTCCCTGAGCAGGATTATAATAAAGCAGAATTTATTTAAAAAATCTTTAATTATAATGGGAGTTTTTGTTTTTTGTCATTTTTGGAAGCTAATTTATTGCTTAAGCTTCTTATTATATGCAGTAACTATAAAAAGTATTCACCCCTCGGAGGTTTCACATTATAATATTATACAACACAGAGTCACAATGAATTTAATTTGTTTTTTTTGGACACTGATCAACAGAAAAAATTCTCTGTAATGTGAAAGTGAAAACAGATTTCTGCAAAGTGGCCTAAATTGATAACAAATACAAAATAACTGATTGCATAAGTATTTACCATTTCAAGTCAGTGTTTAGTAGATGTACCTTCGGCAGCCATGACAGACTTGAGTCAGTCTACCCAGGTCTCTCTCATCTTTGCACATCTGGACACTGCTCTTTTTCCACATTCTTCTTTGTTAAACCGTTCAAGCTCTGTCAGGTTGCACTTGGATCGTGAGTGAACAGCCTTTTTTAAGTGCAGCCACAAATTTTCAATTGGACTGAGACTTTGACTCGGCAGCTCCAGGACATTCATATTGCTGTTTCTATCCGTTCCTGTGTAGCTTTGGCTTTATGCTTGGGATCGTCAACTTGCTGGAGAACAAATATTTCAAGGATGTAAGATTTCTGGCATACTGCATCCGGTTTTCCTCCAGGATTATTTTGCTGCATTCAATTTGACCCATGCATAAGTTTAAAGTAGTGAAAAATTTAAGGAAAACAAGATCACTGGTTGTAGCTTTGCAATGTTTACAGTAGGGAAGTGGCACAATACTTTCCTCAGCAGCATAGACTTTAATCTTACAAGTAGGTAAATCAAGGAATTCAGGTCATATTCCATTCAGCCAAGTAGACTTTCATGTTTCAGTTCAGCTTAGTTTGTTCTTATGTAGAACGTTTTACCGACTGCAGGTTCAGAGCTTCCACAGATGTACAATAATAATACGACGACATTAAAGTACATAATCCTAAATAAACACCTTTTGTAAAGTAAACAATAATACAAAAGTCACAGTTTTTGATTGAAATATAAAAACATTTTGCTATGATAAATTGCAACTAACAAAAGTAGTGGCCAGCTAGCTGTCAAGAAGAGATAAGCAAAAACTTCAGTAAACACAGAATTTCTGGAAAGAATCAACGTCAGTGGTGTCACAGTCTTTTTGACCTATCATAGATAAATCATTCCACAATATTATATGACACTTACCAAACTCCATACCTCTAATAAAATATGACGATCAGTGTTGATGCCCATGGCTCTCTGTAATTCATTGGGCAGAAATAGTAGCTTGGTCAAAGTAGCAACAGCAGGATACTGAGAAGTGAAATCCAATACGAAACAGTTAATAACAGTTGCTAATGACAGTCAAAATGTTATTTTTGAACTAATAATTAACAGATGCAGTTGCGCAGTCAACAGCACAATCAGTGGTTCAACCTTCTCGACTGAAATAGTAAGCCTTCAGCATGAAATTAAATTCAATGACTTATCGGATCCTGTTCGGAAGCAAATAGTTGCATGGCCTTTATCTCTTCAAGGCAAGTGACACAGAGTGCAACAAATTAAGTGGGAAATGGATTCATTAAGGCTTGTATCTGCTGGTATTTTGTGGTCTGTAATTCAATAATGATGCAGTTGCCTTTTCTGCCAACATGACTTAGGCATGGCTGTTCTGCATATGCATGGGGCAAAGGAAAAGGCTCCTCCAGTGGAGCTCTTCAGTGCTTCTCATCTGCTGTGGAAGGGATTTGCTGTGCTCACTTTCTGTTGTATTGCCCTGCTTTGCGCCTACGGATTCTTGTGAATGTTAGGCACCGCCATTTCTGGTTAACAGACTCTTTCTGTAATGTTTAGGCTTTCACTGATAGACAGCACTGAGCAGTTATACACAAGTGACGGCACATGGCTGTTGCTAATGCTCACACTCCAAGCTATACTTGTATTTCTAGGATCCAAGGTGTTCTTTCACAGCAAACAGTGCGCAGGCAGAAGCAGCAGATGGCTCACAGCTGGGCTGCTGTTCATGCACAAATCTAAACAGGAAAAATCTCTTACTAGTATCTTTATATTATTTTACTCTTTTGTCTTGTGGTTTGTTCTGTTTGGTTTTACATATCATCTGTTGACTTAAAGTGACAAATGCTTGCTCTGCATAACCAGTTTAAATTCTGGCAAGTTCATATTTTTCATGGCATCGCAATCAAGACTTTCACAACCTGCCGTGATATAAAAAAAACAGTTATATTGTATTTGTGCAAGCAATCAGAGCAGAAAATTACTTACTGAAACGAGGCAAGAAGCTTTCCAAATGCAACCAGTGACACATGTCAGACAGGTTGGATCAGCAAAACATCATACTATCTTAGAGAGATGGACAGCAGGACCAAGAGATAAGCAAAATAAATATATAACCAGGAAGTCTAACAGCAGAATGAAAATCATTTAGTTGCCATTTCTGCTGCATATATGTTGTTAAAGCCTCAGCACTAACCAATAGTCAAAGTCTTAGAGCCAGAAAGAAACCAAATAAATCTTAGCTAGAACTGCTAACCAAACACGCACAAATTTTATTGAAATCTCTGATAATTATAGGATGCATACATTGAAATTTATATTGTGGCTTCAATGACGTCACATATAGTGCATGCCCAGGTTGTTCTGGAAAAGTACCATGACAAGTACCAACATGGAGGTACACAAAGTAGTGACTCCCACAGCAAAACAAAACTGCAACACGACATAATGGTAAAGAACATTATAACTCTTTACAGAGACCTTCTAGGACACTATTAATGTTACCCTTTATTTTTTTGTGTAAGAAAACCGAAATTGGGTGTATGCGTTGGGGAAGACCAGCTCCCGGGCACAGACAGACAGACACCAGATGTCCAAAAACACACGTTTATTACACTCCTGGTAATACCCACTACCACATGTACAATGCCCAAAACCAAATCCTCAATCCCTTCTTTCTCCTCTGTTCTCTTTCTTTCACTCTCCATCATCTATATGCTACACCGATCCCTCTCCCACTTGGACAGAAGCAGTGGTGCTGTAAGAATTATGATTCTGGACTTCTCTAGTGCCTTCAACACCATCCAACCTCTGCTCCTTAGGGACAAGCTGACAGAGATTGGAGTAGACTCACACCTGGTGGCATGGATTGTGGACTATCTTAAAGACAGACCTCAGTATGTGCGTCTCGGGAACTGCAGGTCTGCCATTGTTGTCAGCAGCACAGGAGTGCCGCAGGGGACTGTACTTTCTCTGGTTCTGTTCAGCTTATATACAGTACATCGGATGTCCAATACAACTTGGAGTCCTGCCACGTGCAAAAGTTTGCAGACAACAATACTATCGTGGGCTGCATCAGGAGTGGGCAGGTGGAGGAGTATAGGAACCTAATCAAGGACTTTGTTAAATGGTGCGACTCAAACCACCTATAACTAAACAACGGCAAAACCAAGGAGCTGGTGGTGGATTTTAGGAGGCCCAGGCCCCTCATGGACCCCGTGATCATCAGAGGTGACTGTGTGCAGAAGGTGCAGACCTATAAATACCTGGGAATGCAGCAGGATGATAAATTGGACTGGACTGCCAATACTGATGCTCTGTGTAAGAAAGGACAGAGCCGACTATACTTCCTTAGAAGGCTGGTGTCCTTCAACATCTGCAATAAGATGCTGCAGATGTTCTATCAGACGGTTGTGGCGAGTGCCCTCTTCTACGCGGTGGTGTGCTGGGGAGGCAGCATAAAGAAGATGGATGCCTCACACCTGGACAAACTGGCGAGGAAGGCAGGCTCTACTGTAGACATGGAGCTGGACAGTTTGACATCTGTGGCAAAGCGACGGGCGCTGAGCAGACTCCTGTCAATAATAGAAAATCCACTGAACAGGATCATCTCCAGACAGAGGAGCAGCTTCAGCAATAGACTGCTGTCACTGTTCTGCTCCACTGACAGACTGAGGAGATCGTTCCTCCCCCACACAATGCGACTCTTCAGTTTCACCAGGGGGGGTAAACATTAACATTATACAAAGTTATTGTCTGTCTGTTATACCTTCATTGTTAACACTCTTTAATTTAATATTGTTCTTTATCAGTATGCTGCTGCTGGAGTATGTGAATTTCCCCTTGAGATTAATTAAGAATCTATCTATCTATCTATCTATCTATCTATCTATCTATCTATCTATCTATCTATCTATCTATCTCTCTCTCTCTCTCTCTCTCTCTCTCTCTCTCCATGCAAGCCCTGTCCACCTTTTCCCAACTCCGGTTTGTCTACCGGAGTGAGCGTCCCCTCTTATAATGCCTCGGATGTGCTCCAGGTGCTCCATGACGATCTTCCGGCAGCACTTCCTGGTGTGGCGGAAATGCTGCCCTTGCACCTGGAAGCACTCCGGGCATACTTAGTTCCTGTTCAACTTCCTGTTGTGGCAGAAGTGCTGCAATCCAAGGCTCTGTAGCCATTTTCCAGGTGCCCCCTGGTGGTGGTCACGGGCTCCAACAGGGTTCAGCTTCCAAGCTCTGCTCCCATGGCCCCCAGGTGAACCACGGTGGCTGCCCTCTCATGGCCTGGGGGAGATATAGTCTCTCTCCTGGTCCTTCCAGCCATCCCAGCTGGATAGGGTCCCCAGCCATCCACCACAGCGTTCATTAAAACGGTTTCTTATTAACTATTTAAAATTAAAGAAATCACCAGATAACAACAGCTTCAATTCATGAAATTGACCAGAATTAAAAGACAGAAACAGAAATGATCAGTCTTTTGTGATCAAAAGCAAAAGAAAATTTGAAAATGAACAAAATTGCTTAAGAAGTTAAGCTTCTGATGTTGTTTAGTGTTTTTTCTTTGAAAAAATAAAATAAAGCAAACTCTAAATGAACAATGTCTAACGCATCCTAAACATGTTGTGTCATAAGAGTAGAAGCACAAAATGATGCGAGTGGGGATGTCACCAAAGAAATCTCATAAAGTAATAAAAAAATAAAAAAGGCAAGGTCACAAAATTACTTGATTGATGACTATTTACAGACACAGAGCTGCACATCAGAAAGCTCGAGTGTATCCTCCCCATTTGTAATGTTTTTTAATGGGGTTCATATCATCTACTGATGACAGAGTTGCATACAAATTTTGCAGAATGTTTTTTAGTTCTGTCGTGAAACCTGCATGAAAGGGACTATTGCGCTGAAGTAATTGGGGTCAACTGCACATAAATACACCTTTAAAGGAGGACGATTGCAACAGTTTTTAATGAAGAGATAAGCACAGATGTGGGAAGAAAAATCAGTCTCTCTCTGCTGCTCGTTTCTGCTCCTGCTTTCACAATTTCAAATCAACAGTTACTATATTTACCAGCTATCATCGCTGTCAAAATGAAAATCAGTTACTGTAGGTACCATTTTTGCTGTAAGTATGTGATCAAGTTACAAGGAAAATAACTGGCATATTCTAGGATTCAGCAGATCAGTGTTTTCTTGTGGTCACATTGATGTTGACTTTAACACTTAAAGAATTTGTAAATAGCATCATTTAAAGCTTGTCCACAATGAATTCCTGAACAGTGAAACCCTGTCAGGGGTAATTAAAGAAAAAAATGCATGAATATGTAAGTTTCAAGAGTCTTTCTAATAACATTTGCTAACCATCAAATAACTGTATATATTAAAAAATACAATCAGTTTACCCCTGTATGCTAAATAAATTTTATAAACTTTTTACAATTAAGGCAAACACTGAACTCTTATATTTTCCAGAATGGCCTATAGGTAGTTACATGAGTTTCACATGTAATATTTACACTTCTTAAATAAAATAACCAATAGGTCAAAATGTTCCCTTTTTAAATATGTTTACCATGTTTTGTCCTTAAATATCTTAGATTAAAAGGTAATACTTTTGCACAAGTCTCAAATAAGCTACTATTTTTATGAATGTATTTGAAGAACTAGAACTGTAGTGACCTCGAATGTCCCTTATATACCTCATTTTTTAGAGTAGTCTATATCTTGGTTACATGAGACTAATAAGTCTCTGTGACAGTCCAGGTTGGCTGCTGCTGCCTTCTCCTTGAACTCGCATCTGTCAATAATCTTGAACCGAGATAAGCCAGTTCAAGAAGCATACTTGACAAGCAGGGGCTGATTCAAATGTGCCAAGTGCTTTGATTAAAACAAACAGTGTTCTAAATTAAAGTGCAATGCTTCTCCCATTATAGATTTAAAAAAATCCAATAAAAATGGGTGTTCATGTGGTGGTTAAAAGTCTGCATGAATGGAACAATAAATGTACAGTACAGGCCAAAAGTTTGGACACACCTTCTCATTCAATGTGTTTTCTTTATTTTCATGACTGAAGGCATCAAAACTATGAATGAACACATGTGGAGTTATGTACTTAACAAAAAAAGGTGAAATAACTGAAAACATGTTTTATATTCTAGTTTCTTCAAAATAGCCACCCTTTGCTCCGATTACTGCTTTGCACACTCTTGCCATTCTCTCGATGAGCTTCAACAGGTAGTCACCTGAAATGGTTTTCACTTCACAGGTGTGCCTTATCAGAGTTATTTAGTGGAATTTCTTGCTTTATCAATGGGGTTGGGACCAGCAGTTGTGTTGTGCAGAAGTCAGGTTAGTTGGACGATCATTTATTTTTCAACAGGACAATGACCCCAAACACACCTCCAGGCTGTGTAAGGGCTATTTGACCAAGAAGGAGAGTGATGGAGTGCTGTAAATGGTCATGAAAATAAAGAAAACACATTGAATGAGGAGGTGTGTCCAAACTTTTGGCCTGTATTGTATTCATAAACTGAGGTTAAAATTCCAGGTAATAATCCATCCTTTATAAACAGCTATAGTGCTTCCTGTAAAAACAGATATCTCCTCGGCTCACCGTTATCAGTCTCCTCAGCATGAGGAGCCAGCCTTTAAATCTTGACTCATGTTCCTTACTGCCATCCCTTGGCGAATGAGGGACACCACGAGCCCCGCTCCTGTCTCCCGCCACCATCACAGTGTGTCTGCGGGACCCTACTGAGAGCACTTGATTGCTCCTGCTCTTTGGGGTGCTAAGCAGGAGCAACCCCTGTCCTTCAATCATAGTCCACGTGCTCATCTTGGGACCACACTTCCAATCACCTGTCTCCATTCCTATCAGCACCAGCTATCTCAATCCTGCCCTTACCTTACTTTTGTTTGAACCTCTGTCTCTTTCTTCCATTTTTTTTTCACCTTTCCAGCTCTGGCCTCCTTTATACTGCTAGGAATGCAGGTGCACTGATTACTGACCCCAGAGTCCTAATGAGGCTATCAACTGAACCATGTGTATCTGCACGTGAATGCATGATCAGCTGATCACCCCATCAACCACTGGAGTCGCTTCGCCATGCTACCTTGCACACCTACTTCCCTCCGAAAGCCAGAGTGATCCATATTTATGTAAAATTGAGCATCACCACAGATCTGTCCTCTGACAGTCTCTTTCACAAAGCACATTTTTTAAAGTAAACCCTTTACTGTAGGTCATTTTATAAGTATAGTAGCTTTGCATTCCATGATCAAGCTCAATTACACCAGTCCAAGGTTGCAGGTGCTGGAGCCTATCAGTGTACCAATAGGTCTAGGGCATGAGTCACCCCCGAAAAGACACTAGTCTGGCACAGGGCCTATTCACCCACAGGAGGTTAATTTAGAATGCCAGTTAACCCAATTTACACAGAACGTTTGTACATTTAAGAAGTACCAGAGAAAACCCTTGGAGACACAGAGTAAATGTGCTAATTCCACATGGATAATGATCAGGCATGGGACTTGAACACTGACAGTTATATTGATGAAGCTGGAACACTAATAACATTTCTGCCTTGCCCTGCAAAATTATTTTTATGTGCAAAGAAAGTACTGTTTATCAGTATATCAGATGCCAATGTAGTAATACCTTGATTAATAATTAAGAACAAGGCTCCTTTATAACAAAGCTGGCGCTATAAATGCACTATGGCACAAGTGCAAGTTCACCGACCTTTCAGCTAGAGATCTGTGGAAGTCATTGTGCAAACTCTCTACATTGATTAGTTGTCATCTGTCATTGATATTGTGTGTGCTGTAGAACACAAAGTTATTATACATCAGTTCCTAGTTATTTCATGCATACTGTAGTTACCTTATTTTTTTGTAATGTAATAAGTCCAATAAGCCCAGCATCTAAAGAAAATATAAAGTGCAGATTATAAAGACAGTAGAATCTGGTAAAATGAAATGCCACATAGCATAATCATTGTGGTTACCTCCTGGACATGAAAGGAGCTTGTGCAGCATGGGAAGAGTGTTCTTGGATAGAGAGCACTTACTGTATCTACATATACATTGGAGGTGCTCCTCCTCTCAAGATCCATCAGCTTAAGCTTGTGGTCACTGGCTAACCTTCTTAAGAATCTTGGCTTGCAGCAACTCACAAAGTTGGGGAAGTGTGTCAAATAGCGTTGCCTTTAGCCCCAAGGTGGAGCTGGAGGTTTGAATATGCAGGATGTGGTTGAAGTAGTGTGGATAGAGCCACAGAAGATTGGAGTAGTGACACAGTTGAAGGAGGTTGGCAGGAGATGCCTATTTTTGCTACAGAATAAACAATGATGACCGACAAAATCCACAAACCAAAAACACTTTCTAGGCCTCAGTACAACTGTTTTTTGATTTTTTTTTTAAGAGCCTTATTAGTCTCAATGTCCTTTAACACATATCTTTATATATAATACACTACCGTGGCTGTCCGTTTGTCTGTCCAGAATTTTAAATCACCTGTAGCTTGCAAACCGTTTGACCTATTCACCTGAAATTTGATACACATATACTAAATGACGTCTACCATACGCTTTCGGGGTGATGATTGGCCTCCAAGGTTATTCCTCTTTTTATTTTTATTTTATTGTAGAATCAACTCTTGGCAGCGACCGTTCTCATCCCTACCATCTTTGCCGTCACTTCCCCTACCTCTTCATATCTTAAATCATTCTTGAGGCAGATTGAAGAATAAGTGAAAAATGAAAGAAAACGTACTAAGTAATTGCAACACAAACACTGACTTAATCAGTTTTAACACGAAAAGATGCCGACGAAAGAAGAGAAGAAGCAGGTTGCTAGGGTGGAGAAAAGAAGAGCTACACAGGAAGCAGCAAGAGCATGAACCTCTGAGCAAATGAATGCTAAACGTACAGAGAAACACTATGAATGAACACTATGAATGCCCAAGTCAGTATTCACTGCACATTATTGTGCAGTGCACCGTTACTGGTACTCTGTGTTACAGGTGCAAACGTTGCACAATGATTTAATACTTTCACTTGTTCATATCATGATCCTAGCTTTTATAATCATAAGTTACAATATACAGTTAGGTCCATAAATATTTGGACAGAGACAACTTTTTTCTAATTTTGGCTCTGTACATTACCACAATGAATTTTAAATGAAACAACTCAGATGCAGTTGAAGTGCAGACTTTCAGCTTTAATTCAGTGGGTTGAATAAAAAGATTGCATAAAAATGTGAGGCAACTAAAGCATTTTTTTAACACAATCCCTTCATTTCAGGGGCTCAAAAGTAACTGGACAATTGACTCAAAGGCTATTTCATGGGCAGGTGTGGGTAAGTCCGTCGTTATGTCATTATCAATTAAGCAGATAAAAGGCCTGGAGTTGATTTGAGGTGTGGTTCTTGCATGTGGAAGATTTTGCTGTGAACAGACAACATGCGGTCAAAGGAGTTCTCCATGCAGGTGAAAGAAGCCATCCTTAAGCTGTGAAAACAGAAAAAACCCATCCGAGAAATTGCTACAATATTACGAATGGCAAAATCTACAGTTTGGTACATCCTGAGAAAGAAAAGCAGTGGTGAACTCAGCAACGCAAAAAGACCTGGACGTCCACGGAAGACAACAGTGGTGGATGATCACAGAATCATTTCCATGATGAAGAGAAACCCCTTCACAACAGCCAACCAAGTGAACAACACTCTCCAGGGGGTAGGCGTATCGATATCCAAGTCTACCATAAAGAGAAGACTGCATGAAAGTAAATATAGAGGGTGCACTGCAAGGTGCAAGCCACTCATTAGCCTCAAGAATAGCAAGGCTAGATTGGACTTTGCTAAAGAACATCTAAAAAAGCCAGCACAGTTCTGGAAAAACATTCTTTGGACAGATGAAACCAAGATCAACCTCAACCAGAATGATGGCAAGAAAAAAGTATGGAGAAGGCGTCGAACAGCTCATTATCCAAAGCGTACCACATCATCTGTAAAACACGGTGGAGGCAGTGTGATGGCTTGGGCGTGCATGGCTACTAGTGGCACTGGGACACTAGTGTTTATTGATGATGTGACACAGGACAGAAGCAGCCGAATGAATTCTGAGGTGTTCAGAGACATACTGTCTGCTCAAATCCAGCTAAATGCAGTCAAATTTATTGGGTTGCGTTTCCTGATACAGATGGACAATGACCCAAAACATACAGCCAAAGCAACCCAGGAGTTTATTAAAGCAAAGAAGTGGAAAATTCTTGAATGGCCAAGTCAGTCACCTTAACCCAATTCAGCATGCATTTCACTTGTTGAAGACTAAACTTCGCACAGAAAGGCCCACAAACAAACAGCAACTGAAAGCCGCTGCAGTAAAGACCTGGCAGAGCATTAAAAAGGAGGAAACCCAACATCTGGTGATGTCCATGAGTTCAAGACTTCAGGCTGTCATAGCCAGCAAAGGGTTTAGAGTATTAGAAATTAACATTTTATTTCCTGTTATTTAATTTGTCCAATTACTTTTGAGCCCCTGAAATAAAGGGATTGTGTTAAAAAATGCTTTAGTTGCCTCACATTTTTATGCAATCGTTCTGTTCAACCCACTGAATTAAAGCTGAAAGTCTGCACTTCAACTGCATCTGAGTTGTTTCATTTAAAATTCATTGTGGTAATGTACAGAACCAAAATTAGAAAAAAGTTGTCTCTGTCCAAATATTTATGGACCTAACTGTACGTAACTGTTAATATTTTGGTCTTGCCTGTCTCTAATCATGGCTGCATTTCTCATAGGATGCAAAAGACTTGAAGTTCTCCACATTTTGCAACTTAGAATCAAGGCTGTAGTTTCTAGCAGAAGCATTTCAGGAAAAGGTACAGTCTATAGCGACAGAAGTGCAGCAAGACTACTGTGTGTTTTTAATCTATGATATTTTCTCTTTTATTTGGAAATGTCTTCCGTCCAGTGTGTCAATCTCTGTGTGCCTCCAGTGAAAGGAGGTGAGAGAAAGTGGCATTTTTTAATGCAAAACTACCTCAGTGGCTTAATCAGAACCACTCCAAGGTGCTCCTGGACTTAGTCATTTCTCAACCCTCATGCAGAATAAGCACAACCATTCTTATAGGAAACCTAATCTATGCACCTTTTACAATTTTATATTATCACTAGCTTAGTTATTTACCTTAGATTGGTAAACCGATAGGTTAATCTGAAAACAGTACTTCAGAGGTTTAGTCAAGTGCAAGATCCCTCTGTCCTTTACTCAAGAAATGGAGTTTACGGTGCTCAACCTTCTCTGTTTTGGCAAGATGCCCCCTGGCCTCACAGTAGGCGGTACTCTGTCTAATTAAATTATACTTGGCATTGATATGCAGGAGATCACATTTAGATATGGCAAAATGAAGATCAATGCCAACACCAGAGAGGTCACCCTCAGTTCTAGCCTACACTGCATTCTTAAAACCTTTCCATGAAAATAACAAACATGAATATAATATATGTAATATTATATAAGGCAATATTCTGGAGTCCACAGCTAATATTGGACAAAATCATTTTAACTCTAGGAGTGTAGATTCTAGTTCAGAACATGAGAAGCTAAATTAAACAAAATTTGATTTCAGCTATGTTACTTGTGCCCCTATAACCTCAGAACTTTCCAAAAGAAATTTTAAAACCTAGTCATAGTCTTCCTGTGAATCTAAAAAAAAACATTTTACATCAAATTTCAAGCCTCTACAACAACCCTTACAACAAAATTGATATCCACTGCTCAACCTTAAAGTGCTCTGGCGACTCTTATTTCTGCATTTGTCTAACAACTCCACATCATACACGTCTCAATGTCCAGGTTGATGTGCTTGTTGAGCTTCTCTGCATCCTTCAGCATGATGCGGATGTTATCTGGGATAGCTACATCTTTCAATAGGTAGGCTGCTTTAATCTTATTATGCAGTCTAATGTCTGCACAGTTGGAAATGATGGCTTTGTCCGTCTGGTTGGGTATTTAACATGTGGTAGTACAGTCATTAGTATTCATAACATTGGCATACAACATACCATGCACTAACATTCCAAGCTGCTTGCAAATTACCCAGTGAATGTAGCTGGCCACATTATTGTGTCTATGGATATACTTAACACATGCGAATGTTAAGCACCTGGTGACTGACATGTTCTTCTGGTTTGTTGGAGACTGTACATTTGCTGTCAACCACCTATTTCAAGATATTCTTCTTAGGGTACTGGTTCTTTACTGCAATGATTAGATCCTCTATCTCTCCTTGGAGCTGGAGCTCTGCAATCATGCACTGGATGTTTTTAATAGACTGTCCAGTTCTCAATGAAATTGTCAATGCAGTGGCTTATTCTTTAACAGTTCTATTTTCTTTGTTCTCCATGTTGTTCTTGGGTTTTAGTGTTTTAGTGTTCTGAACATCCAGCTCAGACTTGTTTGGATTATTGTACCTATTGTACCTAATTAGCTGAGTAACTTTTCCCTTGATCTGCCCAGTCTAATTACAAATGCTTGTGACTGCTGTGTTGCAAGCTGTCTCAAGAACTTTGCCACTATTGTATAGTATCTTTGATATAAAATCATTGGATGTGTATTTTTGAATATTAAACCCCTCCATTGGTCAGGAAATACAGTATACTAAATTGTGTCCAGCCTTTCTATCTGGGCTGTTATCCAGTTGACATTGCCAAAGCAAGATGTTTTGGGTGGTGATCTTGTTTTTAAATTTTTGTTTCAGCCCTGTTTTTATTATCTCTTGGACTCTGCAACAGTACTCATTTGCTATCTTCTCCTCATTTGCTATTTTGGTGTGCTGGATTCTTTCGCCCTCGTTTACAACAAGTTATATATAATCTTCATCTGGCTAGTTGCTTCTGGTAATGATAGTACTGTCAAGCTGACTTTTTGTCTTCTGACTAGCTTCTGCTGTCTGAAAACTGTGACAGCATTTGTTTAAGCCCATCTACAAGCAAAACAACATGGGAAACATTAAATCACCTTCGAAGATTCCTCATCTTAAGGTGATTTCTTTGCGTCCTGAAATGTAATATATTTATACAATATATATTACATATTATAATATACACTCATCGGCCATTATATTAGGTACACCTGCTCAGCTTCTTGTCAGCTAATCATATGGCAGCAACTCAATACATTTAGGCATGTAGGCATTGTCAGGATGATCTGCTGAAGATCAAATTGAGCAGCAGAATGAGGAAAAAAGGTGATTTAAGTGACTTTGAATGTGGCATGGCTATTGGTGCCAGATGGGCTGGTTTGAGTATTTTAGAAACTACTGGGATTTTCACACACAACCATCTCTAGGGTTTATAGAGAACGGTCAGAAAAAGGAAAAATATCCAGTAAGCGGCAATTCTCTGGGCAAAAATACCTTGTTGATGCCAGAGGTCAGAGGAGAATGGCCAGACTGGTTTGAGCTGATAGAAAGGCAACAGTAACTCAAATAACAACTCATTACAACAGAGGTATACATAAGAGCATCTTTGAACTCACAGCTTGTTGAACCTTGAAGCAGATGGGCTACAGCAGCAGGAGACCACACTGGGTGCCACTCCTGTCAGCTAAGAACAGGCAACTGAGGCTACCATTCACATGGGCTTACCAAAATTGGACAATAGAAGATTGGAAAAACATTGCCTGTAGCCCACCTGGTCTGATGAGTGTCGATGGTAGATGGTTACCTGTTGCCTCATGCATAACGCCATGTGTATAATTCACACTATAACATGACGTAAGCACAAAAGCCGAAGTGTGCTTACGCACAGAAAAATCCAGGTGCAGGAATCTGTGCGTTTGCGAACTTTCGTGTTCTTCAGCTACATAAATCCTGGTCAGCGTGAAAAGTAACACGCGTGCTGTCCCACCCCAACTCCTCTCAGAATTACGCCTCTTTGAATATGCAAATCAATATAAATAGCCCATAAGTTCAGCCTTCTGTGAAAAGAAAATGGGAAAAGCACGGGGGAAAATACAAGAATTTCAGCAAATACCAAGTGGAAGCAAAGAAAAAACATACTATTTGTTGGTTTAAACCATGGTATAATCAGCAAAAGGAAGTCGATCAAGTGACATAGTGTGTCGGAGAAACTCGAAAGCTCAAGTTCTAAAGTCACATAGTGCCAAAATAAAAAAGAAGTTGTCAGATATCAAAGTCGCCATGAAAAGGCGAGTTGTAGTCCACCGTCTGAGCTTATTAGGGTACAGACAAAAAAAATAGGCACACAGTGGGGAAAAAAGCATGAAATGTCAACTTTAATCTCGAAATTTCCGCTTTAATCACGTAGTTTATTTTGTCATTAAAGTAGAACATCATAAACTTCATCTTAAAATCATTTAATTTACTAGTTTCTCAAATCCCATCGTAACTAAAGTAGCATGTTAAATGCTTTGTTTTATATTTGATCTTCAATGTGCTCTGTGTGTGAATCACTACGTGCTTCCGTTCTTTCTCTTTCTCCGACAGGACACAGAATCCATTACATTCATGATATTACAGCTCTCTGAATAATTAAAATACTGAGATGTATACGTGATATCATTTTCATGATGATTTGAATGAAAGCATGTTATTAAACATGAGAACACGATGGCGCAGTGATTGGTCATGTCTCACACAAGATGCTGCTGCGCCATGCGCGACCTTCGATGAAATAATTTATTGTAGCAGTACTGTTTCTTTCAAACGTACTAACCTGCAATTCCTGTCCTTACTTTCCTTTCTCCAAATGCCCAATCGCCACACAATCAGCTCTGTAATAGATGTTAAGCCACCTGTAAGCTTACAGCAACAATTCTTCAAAACTTTTAAGGAACATTGAAATATCTTCATAGTACGTGTTTAATTATTCTGTCCGTCTATCCTTCCAGTGTTGTGCCAGCCTCAGTAAATATACAGCGCAAGGCAGGGACAATACGTGAACTTGCTAGCGCTGCAGCACCGTGTCCTCACATGTTTAATTATTAACAATACAGATTATTTAAATGAAGTTAAAGTTTTATCTGTATAATATAATCAACATATCTGGCTGCATTTCATCTTAAAAATGATATTGTCATCATATGTAAATACGTGCTTTATAAAGTGGCGCAGGTTGTGCAATATTATAACTGTAGTGCAAGTTTACAGTGAGGTGATTATACTTATAAGCACAAACAGTTCTACAAGGAACAATTGATTGAGTGCGTTTATAGTTCTTGGGATAAAACTGTTTCTGAACCGCGAGGTCTGCACAGGAAAGGCTTTGAAACATTTTGCCGTGTCTGAGGCAGCGTGTGCTTGATGCTGTATACCGATAATTCTCTTTCCGATCAGCTGCTGCTGTGATTCCCCACTCAGATACAGTGATAAAAATACTCTGAGTGGTGCAGTGAGAGTAATATGGAAAAAGATGATCCACTGTGGCAACCCCTAATGGGAGCAGCTGAAAGAAGAAGAAGAAGGTGCAGTGAGAGTAACAACGCTAAAGCAGTTATGGTATTTGGAATACTATGGCTATTCCCTTGGCTATTATTTTGTTACAGGTTAATTACAAGCAGATGCATTACACTAATAAACAATATGCAGTTGGTTTCAGTGTATTTATAAACCCATGTCAGGAATGTGGTTCTAAGAAATAAAGGGTAACCACACAGTAGTCACGCCAGTCTGTAAAACCGAGCGGAGAACTTGCGTACGACAGAGTATGAGGTACCGTGGAAAAGTGCGTCGCTATACGCCAAGTGTAGGTTTTTATACATCGAGATTTGAACAGGAAACGTTCTTACGCAACATTTCTGTGCGTACGCACAGTTTATACATGAGGCCCCTGGTCTGTTTGTAGAGTCAGAATTTGGCGTCAACAACATGAAAGCATGGATCCTGCTTTGCATCAACAGTTACGGCCGGTGGAGGCGGTTTAATTGGTTGGGGGATATTTGCTTGGCACATTTTGGGCCGCTTAGTATCAATTGAGCATTGTTTAAATGCCACAGCCTACCTGAGTGTTGTTGCTGACCATGTCCATCCCTTTATGACCTTAGTGTACCCATTTTCTGATGGCTACCTCCAGCAAGATGTGCCATGTCACAAAGCTCAAATAATTTCAAACTGGTTTCTTGAACATGACAATGAGTTCATTGTACTCAAATGGCATCCACAGTCACCAGATCTCAATCCAATAGAGCACCTTTTGGATGTGGTGGAACAGAATATTCGATCATGGATGTGTAGCCGACAAATCCCTGAGGAATGTTTCCAGCACCTTGCTGAATTTATGCCATGAAGAACTACTGCAGTTCTGTAGGGAATAGGGGATCCAAACAATACTAGCAATGTGTACCTAATAAAGTGGCCAGTGAGTGTATATGTAATATGCTATGTAAAATAGCCACATCTCAGTCTTCCACTACTACTTTTTTATCTCAAGGCTACTGGCGGACACACTGAGTGGATACCTGTGACTGCCGCTATTGATGTGTAGAGCAAGCTCTATTATGATTATTATTTATAAGATTATAGAATCATTATTGTCAAAACTTACCTCAAAATATCTGTCTCCCTTACCTTAAACAACTACATCACTTTCAGGTATTTTTATTATTATTACTAGCTGTACTACCTGTCTAAGATAGGTTGAAATCTAAGTAATCAATCAAACCTCAATGTTAACTCTTGCAGTGCACCATCTATTGGAACAGATTTTCTAATGCATCTGTCAATAAAACACATTACTGCAAATGTGTGTTATGCACCATCTGTTGGAATGACAGAGACATAGCAAGTGGATGAACACACAGATACATAAACATCTTTGCACTTATCCTTTTATTAAGGTGATTATTCTTAATAAAATGAAAGATTTTTTATTAAGAAGCACATTTTAAAAAATCCATAGACTATCATGAAATTAACTCTAAACCTCTAAAAATATCCCATACCAAATAAAAGACAACACATTTGTATTGAATGAATTCTCCACCCAAAAATGGTGACCATCACTGAAGATCACCAAACTACATTTTCAGGACAATGAAAATAGTCCACAGACAGGAAGGCTGTATGCATGGAACCACACTTCTGAATAGAAAGCAGGAATTCTTGGTCATTACATGAGAGGGAGATGTGGGTCTTCAGTTCAGTACCATGATGGTGGACTAATTTCATTTTTTGGAGGTATTTATTTAACAGTTTAAGTTTTGCACATTTTGACTTGACGTGTGGATTATTTGACATATGTAACGTGAGATTTTTTTCATTGATATTTTTTATATTGTTTGCTGTTGTTCAGTGTTAGTCACCATAGCTTCCTATTCTATCAGGAACTTGAGTAAAAACTTTTCTCACCCATTATTACATAGGTTATGTGACATTAAAAATATACTTTTTGGGTTAAGTATTCAGTCACAGTAAAACCATTACCTGTTGAAATTGTAATATTGTTTCCAACTATAATAAACTAAGATAAACCAGCATCAATAAATTTGCATTGAGCTTGATTTTAAAGTTAAAAAATTAATGTTAGAATTAGGGTTATTCCAAAGTCACAGTGCAGAACAGCTGGAGACACGTACTGTAACCTGGAATCATGTGAACCAACACTTTTAGGTAACATTGAATGAAAAACATTGAGAGATACAAAGTCATGGTGCAGTTTGCTAAGCATAAATCCTTTCCAATATGTAATGCACTTAGGATAAAAGGATTAAATAAAAATAAATGTATGTGATAGATTCCTTGAAGAATAAACTGCATATGTTTGGCCATAATGAGGGTTTTTTTATTCAAAGGTGTTAAGCTTGTAACATCATATTGGCATATCCATTATGTGTATTTAGAATAAGAAGTGCATCTCTCTATTTTTACAACCTTATTGATCAAAACAATTGGATCATTTTGATACCCACCTTAAATTTTCTTTTAAAGTATTTGAAAATCCTTCAAATTTTGATAGGTTTGAGTTTCTTGTACCCATTGTAAGAGCAATATGAGGTTTACAAGTAATAGATTTTTACTTTAAAGTGTTAGAAATTATGCATATCAATAAAGTTTGTCATGGTATGAAGTACTGTGGTGGGCTGGCACCCTGCCTGGGATTTGTTCCTGCCTTGCGCCCTGTGCTGGCTGGGATTGGCTCCAGCAGACCCCCATGGCCCTTTGTTAGGATATAGTGAGTTGGAAAATGGATGGATGGATAATGACTGACTGACTGACTAGAATGAAGTAAATATTTTTGTTTTTAGCAAACGTTTCTGTAGACTTGAAGATAAATACTCACTACTGGTGATGTGTTTCTTAGAATAATTAAATCATACAATGACTAAATAGCTATAAACAAAAGGATCATCAAGTAATGTGTTAATCCATAAAGATATGATAAGCAACGCTTCCAAAATGCAGTGATTAATTTTCATTAGAAAAAGAAACATTGTGGTCCAAAAGTTGCCATGAAAAATATGCCACTGATTAAACCAATATTTGACAAACAGCTCATTTAGTCCAGATCAGTACTCTTCAAACATTTGGCAGATTAATAATGGAATTTCAGTTTGTTCTGGCTTATGAAACACTGCTATTGTCCAAAACCCACAGTACAGAAAGGAGTTCAAAAACTAAACATTTCTATAAGCTTAAATCTAATTATTTTGTATCATGTGGCATGAAAATATTCTTGATTCTAGATCTACGGGTAGATGATATTATTCTATTGGTATTCCAAGCGTCTGTATATTTGCTTAATCCAATCTGAAAGTGCCAATGAGTGGGACTGGACAACGCACACAAATACACTCACACGTATTCTGAGCCATAGATTATTAAAAATCATTCAAAGCTGATTTAAAATTACTATGGATCACAAATATGTATTCCGTCAAAACCTAAAATAACAGCTACTGTCCCTCATCATTATGTGAAATGATTGTCTGCTCTTAATAAACAGTTCCATTTACTAATTACTTTTACTCCTTTAAAATGCCATCATCAGCTGTATTCTTTGTACTGTATTCTCAACAACACTGACTTGGCAGATGCTATAAAAAATAAATTGGTAATTGGTTTGTGCCTTTTAATTCTGTTTCATCATGGCTCAGCTCTATTGCGTAATGTGTTTATTTTTGTAATTTCCTCAGTAATTATTTAATGTGCCTGCACACCACACTCCAAGGAAAGCGTGTTGATTGCCATTTCAAATTTTGTACCTATATGCGCTGGGACAGGCACATTGGCTGTTTCAGAAATCAAAAGCTTTGTTGTGATCAAAAGCTACGGTCATTTCAGATTTTAATATCTCTTATTGACAGGCTTGAGCAAACACACACCACTTTCTACCACTCTCAGCATGAACCTTACTGCACAGGTTATGCAAAATATAACAACGCAGAATATAATAGGTGAAGAGTAGTCTGGGCCTTGTTGACCCCTCCATCTCTGTGGTCCATGATAAGTCATGAAGTCATGCTGCCAGGCAGTTCAGTGCTTCCACCTGTTAAGTCTTAATGTTAAACTTGTTAAGTTTATTTTTATCTGTTGACTGATTTGCTGTATTATTTGTCCTGTGAGTCTGTATCCTTGTCTTTTTATGTGTCTGCTGCTCTGTACATCTGAATTTCCTCATGGGAAACTAATGTCTGGAAATGCTTTACCTTCAAGGCAGATACTCAGGGGAACAACGCTGGTCCTGAAAAACCAGTCTTTAACTATGGCCCTGACCAGTACAAAGCAAATGAAGAAGCGTATTTAACCTTGTGGACTTGAACCCGGACACAGACAGACGGACATCGTTGGCTCCACCACACACTGTTTATTTACAATATATTTACAATAATGTCAGTGCACGTCTCAGTGCCTCTTGCACCGTTCCCCCAAAGTCCAGGCCACACAGTCAAAATGCCTCTCTGGCCGCCTCCAGCCCTCTCTCCAGCTCCGTCTCTCTCTCCTACCCGACTTCCGCTCTCGACTGAAGGGAGGCAGCCCCTTAAATAGGAACCCGGATGGGCTCCAGCTGCTTCCCGGCACTCCTCCATAGACACGCCCCAGTGTGGCGGAAGTGCTGGCTGCGCACCCGGAAGCCGTCCGGGTGTCCCCTGTCGTCTTCCCCCCAGCACTTCCTGGTGTGGCGATTCAGGCACCGGGGCGCCGCCTGGCGGTGGCCGCGGGTCCCTACAGGGCTGGGCTTCCAAGCCCTTTACCCGTGTCCCCCAACATAACCAGGGCGGACGCCCCCTCGCGGTCTGGAGGAGGTACAAGCCCTCCTCCGGTCCTCCTGGGCGTCCCGGCCGGGCTCCAGCCCCGGCCGGGTGCCACAACCTGTTTAAGCAAACAAAACACAAGCCCCCTGATTTTATACAAAGAGTGAATTTCAAATCACGTTAACATTATATTAACAAATACAATAACGATGTGCCGAACAATACAAGACATTTTTAATGAATAAGAGTATGTTGAATGTGATTTCTGTTTTTCCTGTGGTATCAAATGGGTATCGACTATCATTAAATTTCGCTGGTATTGGTGTCAACTACAGAAATTCTGGTATTGTGACAGCCCTAAAGCAGACTAAGGGTTATCATGTTGCTGAGTCTGAAAAAACTTGTGAGGCTTTTGAAAAACCCTCATAATTAGAACACACATGTACAGTAAATTCAGCTGTTTTGTAAATCTAATTTTTTCAGTGTTAAAATTTATGAACACAAACTTTCAATGTATTGTTTTTGTTTATAGTACTAGGGTGTTGTACCGTGTTAGCCATTATGAATGTAGAGAAAAGCCAAGGAAAATGACACCTTTTATTGGCTAACTAAAAGGATTACAATATGCAGGCTTTCGAGGCAACTCAGGCAACTTCTTCAGGCAGATGTAATACAGAAACTGAAGTTTCCTGTGTTTATATCCACACACTAGGACAAGAAACAACATTGGTAAATCTTTAAAGGAAAAATCTTAAATGTAAAAATTAATAGGTTCATTCAGGCTAAGATTATAATTATAATTATATTATAATCCATCTTTACATCTTGCCTGAGTTGCCTCGAAAGCTTGCATATTGTAATCTTTTTAGTTAGCCAATAAAAGGTGTCATTTTGCTTGTTTTTGTTTATAAACTTTATAACAAATATTCTTGCTTATATTGTAGTCCAACAAGTAATTTTGTTCTGGTTAAGAATGCATGTGGGAGATCTGAGGAATAAAAAAAAACAGAATGAAATGAAAGTCAAGAAAATGGGCCAAAGTTCATAAATGGAAAATCAAGAAATCAAGACATCTAAATCAAAACACAAAATTAAGTTGCAGTCAGAAAATCCTAACTATGATAACAAGAGCCTGGTATACCAATTATAATCAAATTACACTTGAAGTTTAGGTAGAATCTGTAATCTCAGACAAAAATAATTGTCAGAATCATATTCAGAGATAACAAAAACCCTAATTGTAAAGAAAAAGACACAAAAATAGACCAAAGAAGAATTAAAGAAAAGAACAAAACTAGATCACAGCAATTTGTAATTGTTGTTTGGTACTGTGTAATTAAAATTGTGCTGTTTCATTTGCTATCCTATGTAAACCTTGAGCTGAGTGGCAAGATCTTTGGCAGTCTTTGATTCAAATTTTTCAGACATATATTTTTACATTTGTAATGTCTAGAATTCCAAATCAACATATTTTATTTATAATGATATATTCTTATATTTTGTAAATATAACACTACATTTGGCTATCATTAGGCATATTGCACCGTCTGAGCAATGAATAATTGTAAATCATGGGGGCAACATGCCAAGAAATACTTCCCAGCTCAATAATTAGATAATCTAAATTTAAAAAATAAATGAATTAGAAAATCCAACAATAATTAAAGAAGCAAATACTACTAATAATGATAAACTATACAAGAAATAGAATAATGATGAAAAGGAAAAGATTCAAAAAGAAAGGAAAAACAAAAAGATAGTTAATAGCTGTATCCAAATAATTTAACGTTCAAAACTGAAAATCCTAAAGTTAAAGTTAGAATTCTAAAACCAAAAGTACTAAGCAAAAGATTCAGAAGACCACTAAATGATTGAGGGAGTGGGAGTAAACAGCAGCTTATGCTTGATAATGCTGCAGGTAAAGTCAGACCCTTATATAATCCCCTCTAGTTACTGGGGCAGCTGAGAGAGTTCTGACTGCAAAGGAGGCTTCACCCCTGCAGACACTGCACACAATGAAGGGTTGGGTCATGGGGTGAAATTACAAACACGAAACAAAGCTAAAACAGAATAACAGTTAGGGTGCCCTGATTATACTGTTTAATTAGGTAACTATCAAAGATTTGAAGGAGTGTTACATAAGGATAGTGAAACACTGCTAAGGTAATAATGATAAGAGTCAAGTTAAAGGAGTGACACTAAATATGATGTCCTGTTCAGGGGTTCTTCTTGCCTTATGCCCAGTGCTTCCTTGGATAAACTCCAGCTTTCCTGGAACCCTGCCTAGGATAAGCAGGTTAGGAAAATGGATAAATGAATGAACACTAAATATGACGTCAAAAACAAAACTAGACTCAAAACATATTTTTCAAAACAAAAAGCATGCTCAAAAATAGTGATTTTGGAAATTCTTTTCTATTGCTACAAAGTTCAGACAAAGTTTAATGTGCAACAGAGTCTGAAATAACATGTTTGTCATTATGTCATGGGTCACAAAGCATATGTATTATGTGCCTTTCAACCACATAGCATCTCAGGGATTCAAAGCTCAAAAAATGGAAATACACAAAATAGCAATGCCTGTGTAAAATAAATATGCAAAATGATCTATACATATACAGAATGTACGTGAAATCATATCACAGTACATACAATAAAAAAAACAATAAATAATACAGAATTAAGACAAAAAATTATTTTGCGATCCTGATACTTTAACATAGTGTATTGAGGTATCTTGCGTTCAGTAATCTTTATTAATTAAAGGCAGTGAATTAAAGTTAAATGGTATTTTATAATATATGTTATTGATTTTAAGGATTCTATTACATGATTAAATCACACATCATTCAGGCAGACAATACTCGAAGCAGATCAGATAAACCCTTCTGTATTCTTTCACAGAGCAGAGAAAGAATCACTCAAGGTAACTGAACTGTCCAAAAGATTAGAAATTGTGGGGCATTCATAATGGAGGACATTAATAACTGTCTTTCAGATTCTAAACAACTTTTGGACTGTTTCTCATGAAGTGAGTCAGATGTTTTCTAATTTTAAGTAAACTAGGATATCCTTTTCCTGTTGTGTTTTAGTAGGTGTGTTTGCATTTTTCCATTTGAGTAATACAACATATACAGTATAAAACAGTGTAGCATAAGATGTCACAATGGATCAGTGGTTCCAACCTTTTCTATGCCCTGTACCTCTTTGATTTATATTCACAAAAGTAAAATAAGTAAAATAAATGTGCAAAAGTAATGCCACATTTGAAGATGATGAAGTAGTCAAATTTCTAATTTTTGAAGCACAAATTGAACCACATACAGTACTGGGGGGTTAACAAATTGAACTAAAATAAGCTTTTAATTCAGTGCATAAAATTTTAATATCATTTGAACGATTTACCATTAGAAATCTCAATAGTATTGTAAATATGTCCCCAATGAAGCTTGGACACTCAATTGATGATCTGGGGGTAGGTGCTTACCATGAAGCATTGAGCGCCATGAGGAAATGACACAACGAGGGTTTGGGGATAAGGAAACCCCCATAAAGCAATGTGTGCTGGCATACCACTAAGCAATGAAACACAGTTGATGACTTTAGATAGCAACTGCACTGCTGTTAAAAAACAGATGTGCTGCACAGTTAAATTGCTGTGCTATTGCCAGGACCGCCAGCAGGAGAAATGACTGGAATGTATGCAGCAGGTGTTGTATCTAATTCATCACCCATCCCACCCCTTGGCAAAAATGTCAATCAAAATCTCAAAATTATTGATGTTTCACGATCAGGGCTTGAACAGAAATTATTACTAGACCTCACCTTTCACTACAGATCACTGCAAATTCCATTCTCTTAAAAAAATTCGTCTTTACAAACACTCCGCATGCAATAAAGATCCTGCAAGAAATTGCATTTCTGCGACTCATTCACAGGTGACAATTGCACGCACAATACTTGATTCTTTTCATATCATAGAACAGGAACACTAACTAATGAATAACCTGCAAATGATGACACACTGCAAGACACCAATTGCACCACAATAAAACTGGACAATGCACCTCTCTCAATTTAGGTGAATCACGATGCAGCCTTCTTTTTTTGTTGCACCCCCAGAAATGCCATCTCATACCCACTGGGGTGTGGGCACCTCAGGCTGGGAACCCCTGAAATAGATTGTTCATGGAGCAGAAATGCATCTCATTATTGTTGGCTGAAGAAATGATTAAGGGTTCTGAATCTTAAAAAGCAAGTTCATTAAAATTAATGCTCTATTAACAGCAGTAACTGGTTGGTTACTAATTAACAAAGTGGCTGGAATGAAAATCTAGAGCCACCGTGGTTCTCAGGACCCCCGTTCAATATCTGTTATCCAAAGGCTTGACCACAGCTTATTGTGAAGTGCAGCAGCATTGCTGTTTTCATCAAGGTTAGGAGGTGTGGCCAATATTCATATTTGTTGAAAGGGCATGTTAATTTTTTAGGAGTATTTTACATATGTGTTTTTTGAACAAATGATAACTTCTGATCATTTACGTGCTACTCAAAATTATTTTTGGTAGTTTCTGATATTATGTGGCCACATCATAGGTAGTGCTAGATAACTGTTTTCTTTTTACATTTTGTTTTTCTTCATATTTTACTTCTTCACCCGTAAGTCCAAAGACCTTTCAGCACTGTTCATAAAAACATATAATAGAATTAAAACATGTTTTAGGTTTATTTACCCAGAATAACATAGTTATAAAAATAGTAAAACTAAGTATACCTAATGTATTATTGAGCTATATTTTTGTGTGTTTACTCTGTAGCATGGGTAGTTATGCTTTTCTACCCTTGAACAATAAGCTCAGGATGAAAATTTCTTTCTATATTTCTCTGGTTTCCGAGACAACTCCTCCATCATGAAGTCACCGTGCTGCAAAACTCAGACTTCATTAATGTGGAACCAAATGTTTTCATGTTTGCTGCATGGTGTTTGACTGTATTGAAGTAAAATAAGGTTCAGTGACTGGAAAACATAATTGCAGGATCTAATGCTTTAGTTAATTCCACATACGAACATACTGTATGGTCTTGATTTAAAAATTAAAAAGCATCACTAAGAAATTGTTCAGTAGCCGCATTCAGTATTCACCAGCAGTGCAGTGATATTAAAGAGGGCAATGCTGAATGCTGAACATTTTGTAAGTGTTAATAATTTTGCAGAGCACTGACTAATGCTAATTTAACACCAGGCAATGTCATGCTCATGAGAGAGGAATTAACAGAATGCATGATTATAAAGTATATTTATTTGAGCTAACCCAAGAATTATTGTATATCTGGTCAAGATCACTGCTATGATTAAAAAGCTTCAAGGTGACATGGTCATGGGGATGAGGAGGATTCCTCAAGCACATGGAACAGTGGATTATCTCATTGTGCTTGCACACATAAATGAGGTTCCCTGTATTTGTACAGTGGGTGTTTTCCTACTTGCCATACTTGTGTCATGTATACTGTACTGTGTTGTTTATCATTTTTATAGATAGGGCATGCACATGTAGCCAAGGTTTATAGAGCATTCAGTCTGAAATCAAAGTGGTTACATCTTTACTATTTCCATATATTGTTATTCTCTTGATCTCATGGAGCGGTTTCCCATTTGTGAATCTTGGAACTTGAATTTCTTTGGTTTCATTTGGTCTGAGTCATAGTGATACATGCACATTTCCTCCCCAGTTATGAAATGTTTCTTAAATTTCTGAATTCATTACTCTCTTTGAAAAATTGCTTATTGTGAAGTTTCTATTCTTTAGTCAACATTTAGTGCACTTAACATGCACAGGACATTCATAAGGAATTAATTAAGCTGAGCCATAAAGTGTCTGCAGTCTTACATGGCCACTTTTCGATTGTCCTTTTACTCCACAGTTCAAGTCTTCATCAATGTCGCATGCCAGTCAGATCATGAGTTGTTTTGCATCATCTTTGAAGGATGTCCTCCCTATGTCTTGACTGAGGCACGTGAAGGAGACTGATCCAGAATCAGATATACAGTATGTTGACTAGGAAATAATGTTTTCTGTTGTTTGTGTTAATAACTTCAGATGGTTGCACAGAACAGGCAGTCTTGTCTCAGTACATAATGGGTCAGTGTGAGCCTTACAGTTGCAGATGAGCTAAGAAATCCTACTTGATTGACATTTCTAAAGAAATGACAATTGGATGGATGTGATATTATCAAACTTGAGTTAAAAAAAAACTTTTTATGAGCTGTTCAATGAGAGGCACATTGTTAAACTACAAGTAAAAGTTATTCAAATAGTAGTACACAAGAAAAATAACAGGTTATGATGCAAATGTTGTTTTCTGAATTATGTAATGTCAAATGTGAAGTTATACAGGTGCCTGCTGGCTCATTCCTTTTGACAGTCATTGTATAGCAGTGAACAGAAATGCACTTGCATACAGTATTTGGTGTTGATATAAAAAAAATAGATATAAAAGCACTAGGGAAAGCACAGAAATGCTTATTATTCCACAACTGCAGGATATGAGCTATGGTATGCGGAAAAATCAAAGCTGTGGAATCTTTTTAGCCTAAGCTGTGATATTGTAAGGTAAATACGAGCTGACAGACTATGCTGGGCTGATTTGCCCTTTCTTGTCAAAAATTTTTTCTGATGTTCTTTCTAATGTTCAAAGTAAAATGTATAATTAGATGTAGAGTTAAAAGTTTAGAAACACTCTGGACTTCAAATAAAACCCACCTGATTCCAACACAACACCGTATTTTACTTATGATTAATCTTTTGATTTTGGCAGGCATATAAAAGATCCTAGTACCTAACAGACCTTATTCCAGAATGTAGAACTTTATGTAGCTTTATGCCATGTTTGACCAAATGTACAGCTTAAAATGTGATTTATCAGAATTTTTATGTGAATCATTGTTTAATGATTGCATTTTCAGATGTGAAATTGCAAGGTATAACAGTTGGAGTTCTCTGGGTAATGTAGTGTCTTTCCATACATCCATTTATCCATCCATCCATTTCTGCCACTTATTTGGGTCTGGGGTGCAAAGACAGGAGTCTAAGCAATGAGGCCCAGGCATCCCTATTTCC
Source organism: Polypterus bichir lapradei (assembly GCA_026402145.1). Lineage (NCBI taxonomy): Eukaryota > Metazoa > Chordata > Cladistia > Polypteriformes > Polypteridae > Polypterus > Polypterus bichir. Next base: position 20,849,083 of record JANRMT010062795.1, on the reverse strand, counting down.
TGCCACATCCTTCAACTCCTATGGGGGGATACCGAGATGTTCCCAGGCCAGCAGATTGATGTAATCTCTTCAATGTGTCCTTTGTCTGCCCTGAGATCTCCTCCTGGTTGGACATGCCTGAAAAACAACTCCCCAGAGAGGTGTCCAGGAGGCATCCTAATCAGATATCCGTACCACCTCAACTGGCTCCTTTCCTTTCTCCATTCCATGTCCCTAGAGTGAGTTTCCTTAGCTGGGGATCTGTCTATAGATGGTGAGCCCACTGGAGGACAGACCCAGGTTGCTCCTTTGGGCTGTCTGTATTATCGTAGTACTTCCCTGTACTTACCCTTTACCTAGGAGTAGGTGTACTCATCAGATTTGTTACTGGGTTGATCTACTGTTGCACCTTAAGAGTAACACACGCATACATAGCTATACGCATATAGACAGAAACGCAACAGTGCCCTATGAATGACAAACACACAGCTGGTTAATCACTAGCACTTTAAACCACACAAGTGCCTTATGAATAACACAACCTTTCACTCTCCTAAAACTTCATGAGACTTACATACACACTGACCCTAATTACAACAGTGCCCTATGAATGACAAACACACAGCTGATTAACCTCTAGCACTTTAAACCACACAAGTACCTTAGGAATAACACAGCCTGTCACTCTCTCAGCACTTGAAGAGACTTACTTATTATCGGCACAAACAACATACATTGTTTTAAAGATATCTCAGACCTAAATATTACTTTTGGTCTCCAAGAATACATTTAAACATACAAAAGCTCAGCATCCTTGACTATAGGCCATTTATCAGCCAAGAATGTCTTACTTTATGTACTGTTACCTACTATTGGGTGGAGCTGTCACCCTCAGCCCTTAAGAAACCTCACAGCACAGAGGTAATGGCAAATCTCCGGCTGCACCAGGTGCTCAAAGAAATCTACCTTATTATTTCAATCATTCTAGACATCAAGACAAAGACAGAAAGTTAAAAGCAGCATGGTATTTATTACAGGAATAATAATACCAGTAGAATAAAGAATAATAGAAAATAGAACTGATAAAGTTCTGAACATAAAGTCTGAACATATATAGTCTTTAGAAAAAGCTTACGAAAAAGTAAAGATGACAAGGATGAATGTCACAGGTGGCTTGTGATATAGCACTCATCGTTATCTTCGTCCTTCCTATGTCGCTCTTCAGATGAGGCATATTTATTATAAAATTCTACCGGGGGATTTTGCAAGATGTGATTGTTAGATATTCTGATTGGCTGGCTGTCAATATGATGAATGAATTCACTGTTCGTTTTCCCAAACAATAAAACTTTTTTTTGATGTTGCCTGAGGTATCACCATGTCTTCCTTTCCCAGGCTGTAAAATAATGTATCTATTTTTGTCCCAGATCCCCAGGTTATAAACTAATCAATAGCCTTAGGCACCAGCTTGTCTTTCTTTCTTTGATGGAACAGCTGTTTTAAAAGTGAGGTACAACTAGGAAGAGTATATGGTTTGATGTGTCCTGAATTTTGTTCATCTGTTATTTTGTCTTGAACAAAATATAATGGAGTTATAAACCAAAATGTACAGATTTTATACTCTACAACACTGTCCCTGGCCAGGTCCCATGGGTAAAAGAGCAAACACCAGGCGCCTGCCAAAAAATGGCCTGGCTTCAGGGCAGGGGCTCCAGGTTTCTCTTTTCCAGGAGAGGTTAGTAAATCCTTGATTTGACTTTTCATAAGATCAGTGTGAACCACAGTTAATCTGGTACCACACCTAGGACCAATTTGTCTTGGGTGGACAATTTCCCCAGACAACATAGCTTGCAACCCCTCCAACACAATAAAGTGGTGGTTCATGGGGAGGACTGTGGAGTCCTCAATCACTCAAAAGACATGCAGAATTACTCAGTACAAAGGAGTGTGGGGATACTGCCAAGGACTGGTGTCCCCACCAGGGTTAGCTTACACATTAAGCTCTCACTGACTTGTAATGGAAAGTGAAGATTTGGGTTACGAACTGATGAATGGATACATTTATAGAATTGTCATTTATTCAAATACATGGAACATGGCATTCTTTTCAATAAAACGTATGATTTTGTGTTTACTAATGTGTTGCTTATAAAATTTTTGATTTGGTATTTTTAGATAAGATATAACTGAATAAAATATTCAGTTGCATATTTTATTAACTGAAAATTGTGAAAATGTGTACTGTAAAATTATCAGCATCTGTTGCTCATTATGAAAAGTTGAATTCAAGTTAAAGTTTTTTAATTAAAAATGCTTTCATAATTCAGTCCGGCAATTTATAATATTAAACAGAAGAATGTGACTCCGTCTTTTTGTGTTTCTAGAATATCCAGTTAGATCTGCTGCAGTTCATGTTTTTAGCTGATAATATTCAGTCTCCTGCTGTTACAACTTGTCTGAAATAGGCTGTAACCTAATTTGACTTCCAAATCAGCAAAAAGGAAAAATAAATGTCCCCTTAAGCCTACATTAGCAAGAACAGAAATAAAATGAACAAAGATTTCAAAAGCCTGCTAGCTAAACTACAGTAAAGTGCAAAGCTCTGCTCTGGGTTGAAGAAAGTAAGTCATTGCACTTTTTAACACTGATGCCATGTAACATGTCACATTTTTTTACTTGGCCTAATAACAAGAACAGCTTTACATTCTATTTATCTAATATGTATTGTAATATTATTATATTGATGTAAGTTTTAATGTAATACATTTCGTTATTTTTAATTCACATGTTATAGTCAAAGTGATTTTCAATTATGTCCTTTTAAATATTTAGCAGAGTGTACGAGTCATGCTGTTGTATCATCAGCATGACAGAAAAAGGGATTTAAAACAAGTGATGCTATCTATTCTGCTACTCCAGTTGCATAGTGAGGACAGTTGATAAGCAGGGAAAAACAGGATATTATTCCGTTAATCACGAGAAATACTTCATTTTCTTATTGAAAAGTTTTTTTTATACTGTTAAACCAGTTGTAAAGTGCTTTATGATAGTCAGAACAGTCTTCTAAAGCTAAGTGATCAAGCCTACTATGCTATGCTAAGCTTCCCGGCTATATGGAGTCACAGTTGGCAAAGCAATCACCTTAGATTCTAGAATAATAGGTAGAAGATATTATAACTAAAAGAAATGTACAAAAAGGTCTGAACAAGTGTGTCATTTGAAAGCCATTTCACAACCTTAGCAAAGAATGGTGATGAATAAAAACATTTTTCTTTTCATTAAAGTTGCTGCACAATGTGATAATTCCATAGAGAAGCAAGGGAACTATGTTAAAAAAAATCTGTTTGAAGATCTTTTCTTATTTTAATAAAAATATTCTAACTTTACTTTTTGATTTACCCTCACATACAAGTACTAGCAATGAGGAAATGCATATTTTACAATAGTACAGAAACTCACCTGCCTTGGCAGTACACCCTTGTAAGTTATTCTGTCTTCTCGGGGAAACAATATAAAAATGATCATTTTCCAATTAAATTCTGGGTTTATTGCCCCTCCTGTGATTCCTTCTCTGAACGTCTGGCTTCAATGAGACTAAGACTCTGTAAGAGCAACCTACTCAAGCCTGGTGCCAGGATTCTTGGTTGTCAGGATTCCCGACCCTTATTCTGACCAGAAATGACACTACATAAGTGTAATTTAAATTTCTCTTGTGACAAAAAGTGCAATTGTTTATCTTAGTAGCCTCCTTGGTCCTGCAAGGGAACAAGATAAAACTGAAATCTATATAAACTGTGCTATATTTTTATGCATAAGAAAACATAACTGTAAAACGAATCAACATTTTATCTGACAGCATCATTTTGAAAATAAATTTATATTATTTTGTCACAATATCTGTGCAAAGTTTGCAAGTTCTCACCATGTTTGCATGCATGTGATTTTCTCTGTCTGATTTTGTCCTACATCCCCAAGATATAATTGAGACGTTGGTTGACAACTCTAAACTCTATAAGTGATGGTGAGTGCATCCTGCGATGGACTGGCACCCACCCACATTTTGCTCCCCACTTTTATCTAAGGCGGTTGGCATAGGCAATACCACCCAATGACCCTGTAGTTGATAAAGCAGATTCAGAAAATGTGTGGTGGCAGTCACTTTATCCAGAGTGGCTGGCTGGACTGCAGCATAGTTCCAGCTGACACCACTAAATTGAATGCTGCCAATAGGTAATGCTGCCATCTTCAGGGGTTGGCAGAGCCAAACCATGTTTATTTTGGAAACTGAAGTGAGGGTAGACAACAAAACTACTAACCAAACTCAAGCACAAAATTTTGGATGTAACCAAAATGTAAACAGCCAGAAGCTGGTTACAAATGTACCATTGTGAAACCAAAAAGTTAAAAGATAAACTGCCACAAGTCAAAAATCAAAATACATGCTGTCACTAGAAATAGCTACAAAACTTTTAACATGCTGAAGAGTGGAATTGCTCTGGGTCAATGACCAAATGACTTTCAATGCTATTAGTACACACACTGAAATTGTTTGGGGACTGAATCCTCAAACTAGAATATCAATAGCCAAAAGTGAAGTGTAAAACTGTGATTAACAAGAATTACCATAAGTCGACAAATTGAAAGTGAGCTATCACCAAAATCTAGACATTAAACCACAGAATAACCTGAAAATGAGATGCCACCAAAATATAGACTTGAAACCATACAGTAACCTGAAAGTGAGCTATCACCAATACCTAGACAGAAGACCGTTTCAAAAGGTGAAACAAGAATTTCTATAAATCAAAAGGCCATCACCTTAAAGAGCTCATGTGAAATTGTTTGACTGTTAATCCTGAATCTTGGACTCTGCTTTGAACTTGGCACAGGGCTATAAAGCAAGAAATGATCATGATGTCTTCTGGGATAGAGCCCATAGCAATAGGACAGAGTATCCTAGCAACACATTCCCAAAACACTGAAGCTACAAATGGTGATGAGACACACTGAAAATGAAATTAAATAATTTCAATGGTTCATTGCTACATTATAAATACAAAGCACTGACATATTAATATTCTTGGAGGTTAGAGCCTTTTAAAGACCCTCAATAAAGCAGTAAAAAAACAGACAAATCTGTCCCAAATCATGATTATCATTACATTAGTTTTTCATTCCTAGGCATTGAATTTTACAGTATTTTACACTTCATATGTCCGTAAGAAGAGCTAAAATTATGTTGACTAGTAATAGCTAGGTTAACTTAAATATGAAAAAGGTGGGTAGCACTGCTTCCTCGCAGTTAGGAGACCCGGGTTCGCTTCCCAGGTCCTCCCTGCGTGGAGTTTGCATGTTCTCCCCGTGTCTGCATGGGCTTCCTCCAGGTACTCCGGTTTCCTCCCACAGTCCAAAGACATGCAAGTTAGGTGTATTGGCGATTCTAAATTGTCCCTGGTGTGTGGGTGTGTGTGTGCCCTGCGGTGGGCTGGTGCCCTGCCCAGGGTTTGTTTCCTGCCTTGCACCCTGTGTTGGCTGGGATTGGCTCCAGCAGACCCCCGTGACCCTGTGTTAGGATATAGCGAGTTGGATAATGGCTGGATGGATATATATCTTACCATAGTTCATTTGCCATTTTGTCTTTCCAGAGCAGTTGCAAGAAGGTGTTATTTGCTTAAAATGGTTTGATGAATGGTGGATGCTTTAGTTTTGACTAGTAATTTTAGAGTTGGTTCCCCACAAATAACCACCTATAATACAGCAGGTATGCCTAAAGTCGAGGCTAAAGGCTGGATATGAATCGATTATCATTCTTGAAAAATGAGACATTTCACAGTACAATATAAGCTAATTTCTGTCTTTGCCAAAGGTAGAATTGATACAATAATACCTTGAATATTTTATGTTGCATGTACATAATAAACATTGTTTAGCCATTCTTTGACAAATATAGATCAAGACAAGAGTGTTGTGTGGAAAGGTTTGGAAATTTCTGTATATCTGTAACAAAACAAAATTATACAGGGCTTTAGCTAACTATAAATTGGCACACATACTTATTTGATAGGTTTACAAAACTACAGGTATGCTCATTGTATACGTAGGAGTTGTGCAATAATTGGCTTTAGCAAGAAGATAGAGTTAATCTGTTAGTCAAATGTTTCAGGAATATTCAGTCCTCCTGACTTGAAGGGTCTGAGCTGAAGGTTGATTAAAAGTGATGCCAGTTTCTTCATTTGGGTTTTATTCCTCCTTTCTAGAGAGGGAAACAGAAATTGAGTGAATAACTGCTCCTCTATTGACTTGCTCCAATGTGCCCTTGAATTGATCTGTAAAAGACTTTTATGTGAAACAATACTCATAAGTATTTATAAGTGAACCCTGCCAAATTCACTTCATCTTGATTTCAGTAAAAGCACGGAAATGTTCTCAAAATTTACTGAACTCCACAAAATGTTTTGAAGTCAATGGGGAAGGAGGAACTGGACTAGTTTTATGTAGACTATAATGGTGCAGTGGTCTTTTAGGTTTAGGTTAGTGTCTGCCAACAATTTTGGAACAATTATTGTGGCCAAATATGTGATGTGAGCTGTGAGGAAGCAGTGAGCTGTGCCATCCAACAACAAATGACACGATGGACTAAATGCTACAAATAAAATGCAACAAATGGCCACAAACTGGCAATAACTAAACAAAATATACATCATTGGGTGAGGAGAGTGACTATCTTGGGGCACGCATTAGCCATGTCCTGAAGCGATGGCATGGGACTGGCTCATTCCATTGTTTAAAGTCACAGCATCGGGCACAGCTGGAATGTCTTTTTTGTTTCCCATGTATCTTTGCACTTTCTTCTTCCAACAAGAATATAGAAACATCTTGTAAATACTAAGAATTTTTTTTGTTTTTATTATTTCAAAGCATATCCTGTGTTTTTTGATGAGGGCAGGACTCCTTCAAGGCTTGTTTTAAAAGTGTTGCTGAGTACATGGCTCATTTACATGTATAATTAGCCATGTGGTGCTGTCTTGAAAATTAAATAACTCACAGGGTTAAAATGACCGCAACTGGAAAAAAACAAGTATAGTTGGAGACAGGAAAAACATCACGCAGCACTGTTCGGTGGATGGGGTGGTAGTGGGTGGTTTCAGAGCATCACAGTACTTGAAACAGCATTTTTTTATTCCCTCTTGTACTTGCGAAACAGTGATGGACAAGTTGGCAGCAATCTTACAATAGGCATGTGTTCAGCACATGGTTGCTATGCCTCTGTGATGTCATATTGGCCTCAAAAAGCATCATGGAATGCTTGGAAAAAAGTGTTCACCTAATCCCCCTCTGTGAATTTCCAGGAAGATATTCAGCAAACAAAGTCACCGGTGAACATAGCATATTTGCTGTGAAAAATGCCTTAGTGGAATTCTTTAACCAACACTGTTAATAAGGTATATGTAGGCCTGCTACACTCCTTCTTTATATTTGTTACACTTCTTATTTTGCTACATAATCTCCATCACCTGATGTGCCATTGATAAACAAGAAGATGTAGGCCCTTTTTATATCAGTCTAAACTTTCACCTTCCGGCTTGAAAAGCTAGTACAAATCTGAACGCACCTCTTTTTACACAGACGGAACAGAATACATACACTCCAAAAGCATCAATAATATTTTTTATACTCCACTTGAATAATAAGAGTCCAATTCAAGGTTTTTGGTCTTAATCCATCAATCATTTCAGATGAGTTCATTAGTACTTTGAAGCAATGTGGTCGTGGCTGATTTTATCAACAACACCACTTTACACATTTTTAACAGCCTGTGAATGTTGCTATGGATTTCGTCTCTGCTACAAAAAATTCAATAACAGCCAGTTGTTTAAAAGCCATAACGGTGCATGATGCCATTGTGCATGATCTGAAAAACAGATTGTTCCCTGACCCGTCAATATCACTTAAATTAACCACATGATAGCTTTCAGGCATTTCTTGGTATATTTTAAGTATAAAAAGGGTTACAAAATGTTTTGGGCATGTCTTGTACACACCAACACATATATGATGCCTATGGGAATCTGTTACCACAGCCATAATAAAATGATGTCATGACTTTGTCATGTCTTAAGAAGCAGGACAACACACATGAAAGCAGACGGTGAGAAGTTCACTGTCTGAAAAGTGTAAGTGTTTTGAAAAATGTGCTAACACATCCTCAGGCTGCTCCAGATCCTCATAGCTACATCACTATGAATTAATAATATTTTATGTTGTGCACAGTAGGAGACACACTGCACCCCATGAGTCCAGATAAATGCTAAGGCGGCCTGAACATATTAAAAGGCACTGTTTATTAAACAAAAATAGACACAAGGGAAAGATAATCAGGAAGTCAAAATAGGTGAAATAAACTGAAAATTGCAACCCAACAGCTTTTCTGGGTCTTCTAATATTCCTATGGAATGTCTAACAAATGAGGAGGCTGGTCTTGTTGCCTACCTCCAGTACTCCTCAAACTACTCCTCTTACCTCTGGCCCCTCTCTCGCTGTCTCTCTGTCTGTCCCTTTAGACCCACCTCTCTTTCTCTTTGACTATCAATACTATGGCTTCTTTTCTCTGGTTGTTTGAGGGTTTTTCCCAAACTCGCTGTCAAACTTCATACTCAATCACGCACTAAGGCAGTGACATTTAGACTTCACCCCAAGGTTATTTCATTGGGCAGTCTATAGAAACAATTCCCAACTTCACTGGTAACTTCTGAAAGGATCTGGGTCATCCTAACAGAGTTCTGTGGGGTAGTCGCAAGTATCTCTACAGTATGTCCCTGACCACTATTTTGGCATTAAAGGGGTAATTTGTCCTCAATAGCAGGCATGAAGGACCCAATAAAAACATGTTCTCAGTATGAACCCAACATTGCAACTCACTTGCTTTTGGGAATTTTCCATTAGTCCATTTGCCAAGTTTTTTCTCCTTGTTATTATTTACATGTACTTGGGAGGCATTCTCCCAGAAAATGCAGCTTATCATCCCTGGCTGGGCCCAATGCAAGTGTGACTCTTTCTTCTTGACCTCAAAATTTGAAAGGTCCTGTCTGTGTCTTGTGTCAATCTTTGCCTTCATGGCAACCCCTTCCCTGCTGGTCAACACATTAGAATTTTATTGAACTGCCTTCAGATCATCATTTCAGATGTATCAGTCCTCAGACTAGTAATATTACAAAAAATATATTTCAAATAGTCCCATATCAGATAACTGGATCTGCAGGTTTTCTTTATAAATAAAATCTTTATAACAACTAATTCTGCCTTTTAAGTAAAATTACAACATTATATGGCATTTTTGTAATTCATCTGACCGTGTTCTGAGTATATGTTTTGCGTTACATCTCCTATGTGCCATCAGAGTAGCTTGAATTTGTCTGATCAAGGGCCTCAAAAAGTTTAGAAAGTTCAGCAGAGATGTGTGACATAAATGATACATCAGATGAGTAACAATATCCACATATTGTGTGACAATTAGACAATGCTGTGTTTGTAACAAGGGAGACAACATATATTGCAAAAGCTAGGCCTGCACTGTTATGCTACCACCTCAAGCTTCTTGACATCTAGAAACTATAGAACCTAAAGTTTAAATGTTCAAATGCAGCCAAATGGACAAGTGGCACTCTCATTTCTGTCACTTCTTCGACAATGATAAGCAAACATCAATTGTGTTGGCTGAAATAAATGTATATTTAATATCCCCTTTAGATTTTTTTGCTTGTATAGGAGAAAATTGCTGGAAAATAGACATGAGGCCTGTTCTGATTCCTAATAGTTTTTTTTGTTGACTCCCATCCTCATAACTATTAGAGGGCATAATTATGGACCAGTATATGTTTATTGTGACCATTAGTTATTTGATCTTCATCTTCTCCCTCATCTCTTTTCTACTTTTCCATCTTCCTTTTATTCAGATACATATGCCCTTGTTAGATTTTGCTATTTTTCTAATACTTCTTTCTGTGTGTCCCACACTAACCCTACTGTGAACCTTACACTCCATAAGTGCTAATATCAGATGGGCATATAAATAACCTTGACAAACAAATCAATACACTAACAGAGGAATAGATGTTGCAAAGAAAGCAAATGAAATGAATCATTTGGTTCCCATTGGGTTTTCACTGTATACAACTTCATACTTTATGTGATATAAAGTAATCTTTTTTTTTTTTACATAATTTCCTTTCTTTTCTATTCCCTTTCTATTCTTTCTTTCTCATGTCCCTTGCTGCTTCCCTTCTGTACTGTATGTATGAGATATACCACCATGCTGTTTGATGAGGGGGATTTGTACAGAAGCTGTTCCTTGTTATACATTCCCTTATGTAAAATTACCCTCCTCTCTAGATAGATAGACAGATAGATGAAGTTCATTTACTGTTATATTGTCATATTTATTGTCTAAAACATTGCACTTGCTCTGGGAAATGTAATTTCCTACCATTTTATAATGTACCAAGGTATTTGTATAGATGGTATGACAATAAAGCCCATTTGATTTGACAATATAAACATTATCATTAATATCAGTGGAGCCATTTTCTACATTTCCTTTGGGATTAATAAAGTATAATAAAATAAAATAAAAATAAAAAAAGCATACACTTGACTTTGATTTTGGTCACAGATATTGTAATTAGTACTGTACAGATTTCCTGGGTTCAGATCCTGTCATGGATACTGTTTACATGGAGTAGTACCCAAGTTTGCATGGCTTTTGCTTGGGTGTACTGATTTCACCCACATTCCAAAGGCATAATGATAAGGTTGATAACTATTTCTAAAATAACCCTGGATGAGTGAGGTAACCATGAAATTAACTAACACCCCATTCAGAGCTGATTTTAGCTGTGTGTCTGGTGTTGTTTGGGTGGGCTAAAGCCTCCAAAAGTCTGTACTTTGTATAGAATAATAAAGATTGAATAAATGAATGGATATATTGTAATTATGGTAAGTTATAAAAAGTTCTTTATTGCAATTGTGTGTTTAGAAATTAGTATGGTTAGAGACTTGTATCTCAATTTTCCTTTGTTTATAAAAGGAATAATGTTAAATCCATATCTATGTCTATCCATATCCAAAGTAATAGTGTGAAATTTTGAAAATGTTTCTTTTCTGGTGGCAGTTTTCTCATTTAAGATAGCTGATAGATGTGTAATATACCGTTAAGTTCAATTAATATCATTAAGGATGTTACTCTTTCCCAGTGTTTTTAAACGTAATCATAAACTTATTTACAATCCTATCATGAAAATAGATAACACTTTTTGGTTTTCCAGTATGAAAAACAAGAGATGCTTTATTGAGTTCCAAATTAGTATTATACCAAATGGGTGTATGTTTACAGGGTGTCAAAAAGAAGTGAACAGTGTTATCGATTTTCCTCAATGTTGCCAAAATTATTGAAATAACTTCATTTTTCAGTCAACATTAAAGGCTACTAAATGTGACTCGTGAAATATCTTCACAGTCTAACTATTCTGTATCAGTGCAGTGGTTTGTTATTACATTAACACTTGCTCATATATTGCAATTAGTTTGCCAGATAACACTTGAGAAAATGTGCTATTTCTTGATTTATACTTTGCTGGAGTAGCACATTTGATCATTGTTTTTTTTTTCTGCAATAACTTGTTGACTGTGGTGGGCTGGCGTCCTGCCCGTAATTTGTTCCTGCCTTGCGCCCTGTGTTGGCTGGGATTGGCTCCAACACACCCCCATGACCCTGTGTTAGGATATAGTGGGTTGGATAATGGATGGATAACTTATTGAATTTAGTGACCAATATGAGGGAATTGATTTAACATCAGTGTGAAAGTGTGATTAACTATAAATGTAACTATGATTTCAATTGCAGAAATTTTAAAGACCAAAAAGTGTTTGTCACCGTATGTTGTTTTTATTAGTCCAAGAAAGTTTAACTGAAACAGATCTGACAATATGATAAAATATTTTATAAGTAAATAATATTCCATTGCTGTAGAGAAAAAGCGAGACACAACAGTTTAGCTTTATTGCCTTTATCTGGTGGGTGTTAACGTTTCTGGTTTTTCCATTTTTAGGTGCATGCTGATTACGACCTTCACTGACTCTAGTCAATAGTTATTATTCCTAGTGGGAAAGGGTGGTGTTTGTGCTGCACAATCGAAAGTTCTGCTCTTAAATACAATACTACCTAAATTAGTTCAGTTAATACAATAAATAGTTAAACCTTTTAGAAAATGTATTTTTCGAGAGTTTAATAGATCACTTAGTATGCAAGCAGGTGTTCTGCTTATTGTGTAAATCATGTTTTGTTTCAATTTATCACTTATTGTAAGTGGTTAGATAGAAAGAACAAAGAGTAAGGGAGAGAAGGTGCATCTTGCCTTGTCTGCCTATGTATTTTGAAGGGCAGTAAATCCATTGTTAATATAAATGGTCATAGGTTAACATTCACTGGATCACCACTAAATGTGACACCTGAAATATCTTCACAGTCGAACTATTCTGTAGCAGTGCAGTGGTTTGTTATTATATTAATACTTACTCATATATTGAAATTAGTTTGCAATGACTTTGTATGTCAAAGAAGAGTCAATTACCTAATCGTGGCCATAAAGTAAAGTAGTGGTCACAATTGTCAGATATATCAACTAACTGAGTAATTAGTTAGGTGCTTATTGTTAATTTCTATTTTCAGTTTTTATGTTGCATTGTTGGGCTTGCAGTCCAAGATGGCTCCTAAACCATTGAAGTCAGAGGGCCTGAGCATGTCATATATGTGGTCACTTGTAATGTTATGGTGACAGAAGCCACTTTTTTTCTTTTATTTGGGATTCCACAATTTCATTTTTTAGACTCAAATTTTGAAGCTCCATGTCCGTATAGGGCATCATAGTGGCACAAGGATAGTGCAGCTGTCTTGTGGTAAAGAGGCCTGGGTTCACATTCTGGGTGTTCCCCACTTGCACTTTACATGTTCTCCCCAATTGATGTCTGTGTTGGTTTCCTCTGGGAGCTCCAGTTTCCTCCCACAGTTCAGGATAGGTGGAGTGGCAATGTTAAATTGGCCCTGATGTGTGTTGTGGTGGGTTGGCGACTTGTCCAGGGATTGTTCCTACCTTGCACTGAATGCCTGCTGGGATGCATTCCAATGCTCTTGATACGTGGGTTTAGAAAAGGGATGTGTCTGTACATAATAAGATTATTGTGTAGTGTTGGTTTTCATTTTAATTTGCTCCTATGGACTGTATATTTAGGCAGGCGTGTGCCTGTGATTCTGCAAGATAAATCTCTGACTGAGAGGTGGAAAAGAATCAGGCAATGAAATTTCTAAGTAAGAACAGGCAAAAAAATAGGCAAAGGTGTAATATACTGAAACGAAGTCAGAAAACTGTCAACATCAAAAATACAAAGTTAAAAGTTGCAAACCGAAACAGATTTTTCCTAAAGGAAATTGCTAAGGTCAGAATTTTATTTTTTACAGAACTTGTCACAAAAGAAACAAAATACCATATTAGAATCTTAAATACCATGATGCAACGACATCAAGATGAACATGCAAAGAATTTGAGGTATGAACAATCTGACCCAGTTGTGAAAATCCAATTACAAAAAGGTGGCATCTGAAGCAAAAAAAGAATGCAAAAACAATGGAGAATTGTTTAAAATAAAAATGATCTGAAAAAAAAATAATATGAAAAAAATAACATAAGAAAAATGTATTTATTAGACATCAGACTAAGGCTTAATAAGGCTTATGATAGTCTGTCCATGTAGAGGACAAGTAATTGAAAGATACCCCGGCAGATCTTTTTAATTAGCATCTTTTTCTTGCTACCATCAAAGCTTTTTACACAAAGCATGTCTTTCTACATGGTTTTTTCATGTCTTTACTAAAATCTTGGACCCTCACCAGCATGTAGTTTTATCCGTTTGGTAGCAGTGGCATTGGCCATTAAGTTGACTACAGTTGGAAGATTAAAACAGTTCATTGTGTGATCGTGTAAAACCAAGGTCACAACCAAAAAGTGCAATTTATGAATTGTGCAGCTTTATTTATTTGGATAAACATTTTCTGTCCACTGAGAGATATAGGCAGCCAGACAGCATACTATGCACCTAAAGCTTAGCTTTACAAGTGAGACATGTGCTGGTAGAGGTTATGCTAGACATGACATAGACAAAACAGAAATGAGGGAGGACCATAGCCACCTACATTAAGAGGTTAGCTAGCTGTGCATGAAAATAGGATGACATATTTGCATTTTTTTAGTTCTGGATCTGAAATCTGACATACACAAAGGAGCTACAGATTGGTTGTGGTCAGTAGTGACACAGGTCTGCCTAGAATAGAGCTTGTCTGGTGGAAACAAACGCAAGATCATCATCACCACACTAGACAAATGACTGGAAGAATTGTAACAATATTAATGGCTCCATGGACACTGGATGTGTTGCTTGGCAACATAGGCAAAAACTTCCATGAATCAACACAAAAATGTCAGTAGCCACTGCTAAAGAACAAATGTGGCCAAAGCAGACAGAAAAGAAACTGACAGACCTCTGGAACTAAAAGCAGCTGCTCCTCATCAAAATGACCGTCAGGAATAGAGAGACTTGAGCCAAACAAAAAAACTGTTAATCTGATAACCCTTCTCCACAAGGAGTCAGTCTCTAATTCAGGACACAGAAGTAAACAATACAGGAGAATTTGATGCTCTTCAGATAAAGCATCATCCTCTTCACCCCTGCTGTGGTGGCTAATTTACAGCACTGTGCCCTTGATATCTCACGTGAGCAGACATGGATGTGTGTGGAGGTGACGCCTGTGGCTTGGCACCGCACACCAGCAGAGTATGCTAATGAGGGACTGATACCTGGGGCTTTTAAAGTCAAAACAGAGCCGTAGCACAGAGCAAAAACATTGCATAAAAATGACATAAAAATGTTATTAACACCCTAAAAATTCCAACTTTTGTATCAACAAATAAATAATTCTCCTAAACCAAATTTAATGTAGCAGACTGACATTTCCATTTTAACTTGTCCAAGATTAATTAAGAAATTAGTTTTGTATACATATTTAATGGAATTTGTCTGCTACAAGAAACAGCTAATGTTTGAAATAAAAAGTTTGTAGTTATTTACTAGTAATTTGAAAACAATATTTAGTGAATAAGAATAGTTACTGATGTCAAATACTCCTCCATAAACAATTAGGGGCCAGAAGTGTAAAAGCCAAACTTAGAAAGTTAATGTTTAATGTTAAATTTATATAGTGTTTGCGTACTTTCCCTAGAATGTCAGATTCTCATAGTTACTAGGATATAGTATAGTCTTTCACTATAACTAAGTTAACATGAGATAGAACTTTGTTAGCTATATATGAAAAACAGAGTGTTAATTAAGCCAGTTAGGAAATAGTCTTATTAAGTCTTAAGAATAAGGGGGATGTGCAGGACTGTAATAACTACAGGGGGATAAAATTGATGAGCCACAGTATGAAGTTATGGGAAAAAGTAGTGGAAGCTAGGTTAAAAAGTGAGGTGATGATTAGTGAGCAGCAGTATGGTTTCATGCCAGGAAAGAGCACCACAGATGCAATGTTTGCTCTGAAGATGTTGATGGAGAAGTATAGAGAAGACCAGAAGGAGTAGCATTGTGTCTTTGTGGACCTGGAGAAAGCATATGACAGGGTGCCTCGAGAGGAGTTGTGGTATTGTATGAGGAAGTCGGGAGTGGCAGAGAAGTATGTAAGAGTTGTACAGGATATGTACATGGGAAGTGTGACATTGGTGAGGTCTGCAGTAGGAGTGACGGATGCATTCAAGGTGGAGGTGGGATTACATTGGGGATCGGCTCTGAGCCCTTTCTTATTTGCAATGGTGATGGACAGGTTGACAGACAAGATTAGACAGGAGTCCCCTTGGTCTATAATGTTTGCTGAAGACATTGTGATCTCTAGCAATAGTAGGGAGCAGGTTGAGGAGACCCTGGAGAGGTGGAGATATGCTCTAGAGAGGAGAAGAATGATGGTCAGTAGGAACAAGACAGAATACATGTGTGTAAATGAGAGGGAGGTCAGCGGAGTGGTGAGGATGCAAGGAGTAGAGTTGGCGAAGGTGGATGAGTTTAAATACAGTACAGAGTAATGGGGATTGTGGAAGAGAGGTGAAAAAGAAAGTGCAGGCAGGGTGGAAAGGGTGGAGAAGAGTATCAGGAGTAATTTGTGACAGATAGGTATCAGCAAGAGTGAAAGGGAAGGGCTACAGGACAGTGGTGAGATCAACTACAGTATATTATATGGGTTTGAGACGGTGGCACTGACCAGAAAGCAGGAGACAGAGCTGGAGGTGGCAGAGTTAAAGATACTAAGATTTGCATTGGGTGTGATGAGGATGGATAGGATTAGAAATTAGTACATTAAAGGGTCAACTCAGGTTGGACGGTTGGGAGACAAAGTCAGAGAGGTAAGATTGCGTTGGTTTGGACATGTGCAGAGGAGAGATGCTGAATATATTGGGAGAAGGATATTAAGGATAGAGTTGCCAGGCAAGAGGAAGGCCTAAGAGAAGGTTTATGGATGTGGTTAGAGAGGACAATGCATGTGATGGGTGTAACAGAGCAAGATGCAGAGGACAGAAAGATATGGAAAAAGATGATCCACTGTGGCAACTCCTAACGGAAGCAGCCGAAAGAAGAAGAAGAAGAAGGAAATAAGACTATTTCATTGACTGTTAGATATGTTTGCAAATAGGAGATGGCATACAGTTTTCTGACCGTGCTTATGTGATTAAGTACGACTATATGACCAAACTTAGAGAAATTAAACAAGATTTGTAAGCCTCAGTTAAGAACTTTTCTTTCTTTGTTATTTCAATTTCTTTCTCTATTTTTATGTGAACTGTTTTGCATTGAACTTTTACTAAGACCTTTAAAACAAAGATATTTTGTCTATGGAATTATTTGATCACATGTCACACTGGTGCTTGAATCATCCTATGAAGCAAAATACGAGGGACGTTCAAAAAGTTTGTGCACTTTTATATTTTCGTTGGAAGCGGTGAAGGAGGGAAGAGAAGTAATTGGTTGTGTCTGAGAGTGTCTATGACTGGGAAAACTGCATTACAACGAAAGCTATGTAGAAAAGTGATGTCATTTGTTTTTGAAATTCTTAATAAATAGAGTTACTGTATAAAAAAGTGTGGAAATGTTTTGAACGTCCCTCATAAAAGCTGCAGAACTTTGGTAAACCATTTTGGATAAATGCAGCTTCAAATTGGATGCATTCTGCTCCTTAATTAATTGTGTCTAATCCGGGTGGGCCAATATTTTGCAGATTATTTTTATATTTAAACTGATAATTAACAATGAATGGTAAATCAAGCAACTGTAAATGTTCAATCTTTATTATAAAGGTTGTGTCATTTATGATTGCACCATGCCTTTGAGCTTTTCTTTATTTTTCTTAGAAGTCTCAATAAACAAAGGGAGGTTTTTAGTGCAGTTTCAGTGATATTGGAGATAAATTGTACTACCTCTTCAAATCTTTTTGCTTTACTGAAGCTTTTGTTTTATTGTATTATTAAGTTACTTCTATAATGCATATACAGTATTTGAAACAAATAAAATGGAAAAAAAGGCTAACAAACATCAATAAAATTCTTACATGTGTATGTAATGGAAACACTGCGGTATTATTTGACACTGTTTTTTAGTACATTACACAGTTAATTGGTGTTAAAAGCAAGATCAGTCCTGGTAAGGTAAATAGATAGACAGAACTATTTTCCCCCAAGGCGGAAATTTGGCAAGCTATTAGCAATCTCATTCGTGAACTATTTTTAGCAATTTATCATAAATAAAAGGGCGGAGTGGTGGCTCTGATGCTAGAGATCTGTGCTGGCAATCAGAAGGTTGCTGGTTTGAATCCTGTAAATGTCAGAAATGACTCTACTCAATTGAGCTGTTGAGCAAGGCCTTTAACCTGCAATTGATTGTCCTGGCTGTGACGTTAATCTGAACCCAGTCCTTCAAGAAGGTCCTCCAACGTGCAGGGAAAACTTGGGGATTGGTGGCAGGACTGGCACTCCAACCACTGTAAAAAACCTCACACTGTTCAGTGTGGTGCTGAGGTGTCACCCGCTGCACTCGGGTCTCAATCTGGATGGCTCATCATGTGGTGGGTGCAGCAACATGCTATATTCAGTGCAACCTCCTCCTCCTCCTCCTTGTTAGGTGGTTTTATTCATGAAATTGTTGTTGTGAAGGTTGGCAGTGATCTGCTTTGCACAGACTACTGAAGAGTTGGTCAAATATATTGTGCATATATTTAGTGGCTTCTATAACATTTTAAATTGCTCTTTATAATCAGAATGATTATATCTGAATTTGTTCCCATAATATGCTTCTCATTTTTTGTATTTTTTATTATTTTATGTTAAATTTTTCATGTTGCAAACTTGTATATGTAAAATATTGCTTCATTTTAGTTTATACAGTATGTTTGCAATATTCTTAATGTGTATGAAAAAGAATTGTCATTATGTGCTTCAGTAGTTCATGAATTTACTCTTATTGTTTGTTTTCACACTCTCTGTCCTTTTATTCCTTTGTGATAAATACAATACAATGTTGTTGATTCTGCCATGATAGAAAAAGGCTGTAAATGACACTGTGCAGAGTAAACTGGGTTCTAAAGTTGTATGGATTGATAAGTGGATGATTCTTCCTTCAGGTCGTTTCAATGGCCAGGAAGTATTTAAGGAAACAGAATACATTTTGCTCAGAGCCAAGCCATGTTTATATGTTTCACTTGTTTCACTATTCTGGAGGTCATTACCACTTTTGACATTAAATACAATTTATTTTGGCATTTTTTTGTCTTTGTTTCATGCCATAAATGGTGCACTGCATGTTGGTTGAAATAGTGATTTTATAGATGCAGTTGCTGGAATTACTGAAAATATTTCCCAAAACATAAAAATGCATAGTATTAAAGACGTTTAATTGTGTTTTTTGAATAGAGTAAAAAGAAAACAGAAAAAGTGTTAAAAAAAGTGAAAAAGAAAGACTTTTGTAGGGTAACTGAGCTATGACCATTCTTTTTTAAAGGCATCTTTAATGAAAAAATATGTTAAAATATAATTTAGTAATTTTTTGATTAATGTACACACATTTAAATTGAAAGAGACATGGGCATGATTGCTGACTGTAACTGAATACATTCTGGTCTCTAAAACATATAATTGAATAACTCATAAGGAAAAATCAATATAAGTAAACAAAAATTGATGAGTGGGCAAGATAATTATTCTCCCACAGATAAGTTCTTCAAACACTGTCCATCCCAATTTCTAAACTCATTCATGTACACGTGTTCTTTTTTTTTTTTCTCTAGCACCACAAATTATTGATGATAGTGTACTGATCATGGTAAAAATATATGCAAGAAAGACAGTTCATCAGTGTTTGAAAACTAATAATTGTACACTCCTACAGGATCAGCTACAGCTGTTTAGGCAGCATGTTCTTATTTAGTAATATAACAACATCTGTTTAAATTTCGGAAAATTTTTCATTTAATTAAGATTTTTTTTCTTAATTACGATTGCCAGGTACTGCAAACATTTTTATACCAATGACAGCTGAAAACCCACCTAAATGATGTTTGTTCCTTTAGACCGTAATACACAATATAAAATAGAAGTTCCTTGGTGTTCTGAGGGCGATAAAGAAGGGGGGTTCCCCCCCTTGATATGTATGAGACTGGCCTGGTTTGGAGAGAAAAGTGTGAGCGAACAGATTGCTCAGGGTGCTCTGTAAAAATAGCCCAAAAATCTGCAACTGCCAAATTCAATTCTTTTATCCACACAATAGCCCAATTTGGCTTAAAAATTACTGATATGGTAACACTGCTACCTGTATTTCATTTGTTGAAAACCTAATATTTATTTCATGTAATACAATATTATAAATGTTCCAAATTGCAATTCATAATTATCACTCAATACTTATTTTATAAAAATTATTTAACCTGTTAAATGGTGTGTATGTGTGTGTATTTTATGTCGTAGACTTGTACCTCAAGTCCAGAGTCTGTTCTTGCATAAGTCAAAGTGATTGGGTTCAGAGAAGGATAAATGGACGGATTCTTATTCCTTCCTACCAATGCCTGTAGACGGTTGCTAACATGCCTAATCACAAGAAATGCCCATAGTTTCTCATTGCCGATTTAAAAGTGGTAAATGGACAATAGATAACTGATGGACAAGTGACAGGGAAAAATATCAGATGCTCTGTGTTATGGTATACATGCTGCTCATTTATATTTTCTTTTCAAATTATTTTTACTTTTTATTATTTCATAATAAAGACTGTTATATTTCTCTTTTCTTGCTTCTTCACTGTTTACTTTTTTAACTACACTTTCTTCTTTCCTCTAGCTTAGCTTTAGTAGTTTGGTTATCCAAGGAGGACAGATTACCCAGTTCTTAGTTGCAGTTTTGACCCTTTATTGCAAATAAAATGTTGATTTTAGCCAGTTTAGCTACTACTACCCACCTGTCAAAGACAGCATTTTCAGTTTATTTTTATTTATTGATCAAATTTGGTGAGTACATCCAAAGATACGGATACTGAGAGAGAGAGAGAGAGAGAGAGAGAGAGAGAGAGAGACATGGTGTTGATTAAGGAAACATGCTAAAACAATATACAATATATTTATACAATACAATATATATTTTTATATTTTGTAGGTAGATCATTCCACAGTTTTGTGGCTCTGTAACTAAAAGCTCAACCTCCCACTGTTATTTTATTAATCCTTAGAATCATAAGCAGACTGGCATCTTGAGATCTTAATGTGTACTCTGTCTTGTAAGTAATGATAAATAAGTTCAGATAAGTAAGCCAGATGTTGGCCATTTAAGGCTTTATATGTTAAAAGTAGAATTTTGGAATCTGCCCTAAACTTAACTGGAAGCCAGTGTACAGATTTAAGAACTGGAGTTATAGTTATGTGTTTGTATTTTCTTGTTCTTGTAATAATTCTTGCAGCAGTATTTCGGATTAACTGGAAGCTGTATGAAGAACAGTTCAAACATCCACTGAACACTGCATTGCAGTAGTCAATTCTACTAGAAATAAATGCGTGAATTAACTTCTCAGAACCCTGCTTGTTTAGAAAATGCCTTAATTTCCCAACATTTATTAAGATGGAAGAAACATGTTTTGGACAATTGTATAATGTGCGCTTTAAATGACACGCTAGAGTCAAAGATAATACCTAGATTGCGGGCTGATTCAGCAAAACTAATTTTGATTCCAGCTAAATGATAACAAAATATTGTTGCGATCAGCATCATTCCCTCCAATAATTAATATCTCTGTTTAATCGGTGTTTAAAGATGAGTAGTTCTCATTCATCCACTCCTTTAACTTACTAACACAACTAATTAAAGACAACATTGGAGAAACCTCATTTGGTCTAAAAGAAAGTTATAACTGGGTGTCATCTGCATGAGTGAAAATTAAAATTATGTTTTCTAATGATAGATCCCAGTGGAAGCATGTAAAATGAAATCAGTAAAGGTCCCAGTACTGGGCCCTATGGAACACCATATATCAGTTCTGCGTATAATGATGGAGTACTGTCAGCACATTTCTGTACGTATTGGAATCGATTTGATAAATAAGAACTAAACCAGGCAAGGACAGTGCCTGTGAGCCCAATGTCATTTTCCACCCTGTGTAGTAAAATAGAATGGTCAATGGTGTCAAACACTGCACTTAAGTCTAACAGCATAATTACAGTGGAGTTTCCTTCATCAGAGAATATCAGAATCTTGTTTACAACACGCTTTAGTGCCGTTTCTGTTCTATGGCCAGTGCAGAAACCAGACTGGAATTTCTCAAGTAAATTGAGATGCGTAAGGTGTGACTGAAGCTGATTGTCCACTACTTTTTCAAGTATTTTAGAGAGAAAGGGTAAATTTGAAATAGGTCTATAATTATTAAGTATGTGTGGGTCTAGGTCTGACTTTTTAAGTAATGGTTTGTTGACACAACCTTAAGGTAGGTCTCCTGTGTGCCACCAAAATAGCTCTGACTGATTGAGACACAGACTCCATAAGACCTCTGAAGGTGCCCTGTGGTATCTGCACCAAGAACTTAGTAGCAGATCTTTAAGTCCTGTAAGGTGCTCGGGGGGTCTCCATGGATTGGACTTGTTTTTCCAGCACATCCTGCAGATGCTTGATTGGATTGAGATCTCAGGAATCTGGTGGGCAAGTCAAGCTGTGGTCTGAAACAATCTTAAGGCAGGTGGTACGTGTCAAAGTAACATACACAAGAATGCTAGGACCCAAGGTTTCCCAGTAGAACATTGCCCAGAGCATCACACTGATTCCAACTGCTTGCCTTCTTCCTATAATGCATGCTGCTGCCATTTCTTCCCCAAGTAAATAATGTACACACATCCAGCTGTTTACATGCTCTCAAAGAAAACATGATTCATTAGACCAGCCCACCTTCTTCCTTTGATCCATGGTCCATTTTTGATGCTTGTGTGCCCATTGTAGGCACTTTTGCAGTGGACAGGATTCTGCATGGGTACTCTGACTGGTCTGTAGCTACACAATCACATATGCAATAAGATGAGATGCACTTTGTGCTCTGACTCCTTTTTCTCGTGGCCAACATTAAGTTTTTCAGCAATTTGTTCTATAGTAGCTTCAGGTGGGTTGGCCCTTGCTCCCCATGTGCACCATTGAGTGTTGGGCACCCAAGACCCTGTCACCGGTTAACCAGTTGTACTTCCTTGGACCACTTTTGGTAGGTGCTAACCACTGCATACCGGGAATACCCCACAAAACCTGCTGTTTTGGTGATGCTGTGACACAGTCATCTAGCCATCACAATTTGGCCCTTGGCAAAGTTGCTCAGATCCTTACGCTTGCCCATTTTTCCTGCTTTCAGCACATAACCTTAAAGAACTGACTGCTTACTTGCTGCCTAATATTCCCCACCTCTTGACATGTGTCATTCTAACGAGGTAATCAATGTTATTCACTTCACTTATCAGTGGTTTGAATGTTGTGGCTGATTGGTGTTGGCTGAAAACACAGAGGATAATGCAGTATCTGAAAACTGAGTACCCGTGACTTCAAGTGTGAAACACATGGGTCACATGATATATTATTGGTCAGCCTGAGAATGTTTTTTAGAGTTTGAATTGTTATAAAATAGAAGAACATGTAACAGAGACTGTGGAGGTCTTTTCAGCAGTTGATCAAGAAATAATAGTTGATCTATAATAACAAAAAAAAGAAGAAAAGAAATGCATCCGCTATGAAGAAAGCAAGGGAGACAGCATAGCCATTCATAGCAGACTGATGTCGAAGTACTTTACAGTTCTGAATTTGTGCATTGCATAATTAAATATTAATGGATTTATTAAATAAAAAATGTTTCCGCTGAAATTGCCCAGATTAGATATAAATGTACTGGTTTGTAAACATTGTACTTCAAATATTTAATACAAGTAAGTATTCAATAGCAATACAAAGAGCAATTAGAGCAACTCAAAATTTTATGCAAAAATTATTTTAGAATTACTAGAACAGTACATTTAGTATATGTAACTGTATATTGCACATTTAGCAACCAAAAAGAATGCTTCAGCTTTAGTCACTGGTGTGATGTCCCAGTGCCACTCCAGCTGAATGAGTTTGCCCTCGTCATACAACTGTCAGTGTCATTTCAAAGGACTGATGTGCATTGATGCTATGACTGATTTGTATTTTATATACTCCCTCTCAAATGAGGTTGGGATTGCCGTTATTCACACACACAAGTGCAGCCTGTTGTACTTATGACTGTTGGAAAGCCTAAATAACACTATTGAGTATCACTGATATGACTTTGGATAAATAGAGATTCACTCACCACACTTTACATTTTATGCATTGAATGTAACTACAAACATCTGTATGAAAATCATTGTCATGAGTAACATATCAGACTTGACAGTTTTTATGAAGTCTTTTTCTATTCTATTGGCAGATCCTCAATTACACAACATTTTGTATTTTTAATATCTTACAAGTGAAAAAAATAACAAAAAACAAAATGGACTATTATTAAAAGAATAAAGAGGTTAAGTCCATTTAATTATTGAGGTTTGCAATTGAATCTATTTAATATAGCTACTCTTCATCATTTTACAATGTACATATGAATACTGAAATGATATCAATTTAAGTGAGGCTTACTCACTAAGCGCACTTTGTGGAACACCCTGCTGGAAAAAAAAACCAAATAATTTTTCAAGGAATAAACAGAAATCAAAGTCAAGAAAAGCAAATGTCTAAATTAAAAATTTAAGTAATGCTCTCCAAAACAAGTAAAGAATTTAGAAACCAGAATTAGGGAACCTGAAGAAGTACAAGGGTACTTCTCTAACAGACAAGTGGTACCCTAAATGTCACAGAATGGATGAATCAGTTCCTGGGTTTTGCTTTTCAGTTGTCTGGATGGAAATAGGGTAGCTGCTGCTTTGCTTGACAGCAACAGAAGACCTTCCCTTATGCCTGAGACTGATGTCTAGACAGGAAAACTGTGCGATAAATAGACAAAAAAACAAAAGCAAAAAAGTAATTTCTCCTGGAGCTCCTACTCAATCCAGAGCTCAATTTTCATAATACTAAATAAATAGTTCTTTCTTGTTTTACATTTTGTTTTTTTGAAAGCATCTTCTGTTTTCTTTTTTTAATATTTTTATTAATTTTATTTCAAGCAAATAACAATTCATACAATCAAGTCAAACTTAACAAACCAAAATTCAACCATAACCCAAGAGAAAGTGAGGAGAGCCAACATCCAGAACGATTCTTTACAAGCAACAAGGAAGCAACAGTATTTTTTTCACTGATACAGATGCTTATTCTGAAATGTTATTGATTATATCCTGTCATATTTTTTAAAAAGTCTTGAACAGATCCTCTAAGTGAGAATTACATTTTTTCCAGTTTCAAATAGTATAGAACATCAGTTACCCACTGACTTAAAAGAGGTGGGTTGGGATTCTTCCAATTAAACATGATACATCTACAAGCTACTAGTGAGGTAAGCTCAATCACAGTTTGTTTGTTCTTCACTACTGATTGTTTTTTACTCAAAAAACACAACATACATTTATTTTTTTGGTAAAAATATTTTGTCTTACCTTTGTTACTGAAAGCTCCTGCAAACAATCTAAAACGTTACTCTTTTAACCAACATACAATGCATAACACAAAGAAAAAATATAAAAAAATAAATTCTATTTAATGTCAAAATGGTGTCCATCCATTGATTTGACTTTAGGGAAAAATCATCCACCTATTAGTCCATATATTTGTAGACCCCAGTTTGCTCAGTAAAGTGTATTTGGCAGTCAGTGTCTATCATGGCAGGAATGGATGGTAGTTACAAACTGAAATGAACTTTGGGGTAAATAAATTCATTGGAGTACCTATTAATAGCAAAGTTGTGGGGACAAAAACTAAATTCTGTAGGCACAGCAACAGGCAAACATCAACCCCAATGAAGAAGAAACTGGACCAGTGAAGAAGTAGTATTAACTATTGTACCACTGCACAGCTCTTTTAAATTTAATATCTCATTGAAATACTGATTCTAAATTACTAACTCATTGCCAATGTTTAAAATGTATTTTCAGCATAAAAAGAACTGCAAGCTGTATTTTGTTGGCAATAATTAAAGCAGAAATGTAAAATTAGACTGAATATGAAGCACCTGATTATGTGGTTTCTTTTAAGGACTAATTATGGATGAATATAATTAAAGTTTCAACAGGAGTAACTCAAATTCAGAATTATCAAGAAGAGGCTAACAACTAATTAGTGTTTCTGAAACATAAAAGGTATCACACTAGCATCATTGCTGAGCACAAGTTTTATTATGCTGTTCAGATATGCTGGTTTCATTTATGTTTTCATCACAGCTCATTTTACAAGGACTGGCTAAAGATTTCATTAGTGTCCATTTATCTCTTACACCACACTGAGTGTAAAGTTATAGAAATACAAGCTATTGAAACACGCACTTAAACAAAAAAGTTTTCTACTTTATCTGCTGTTTAAACAATGTGCCCATAATTTCTAAGAAATTTGAATTTGAACTTTCACATTCTGTTGAAAACATTAACAAGATGCTTAAGACAAATTGTGGCATGGAAATGAGGCTATCATTAGGCTCAACAGGAAGCACATTTAAAGTGGAATTTAGCAGTCTTATAGCAACTCTAAAACACTGTAACTAGAACAAAATCAATTTACTGAATCTTCCAATTTACTCAATATGATTTCTGTTTTAATGTAAGTGACCTTAGTAGTTTGTTTTTCAAATCACTTTCTAACTCTTTCCAGCCTGCTTTTTTTTGTGTGTTTATTAAAAAGGAACTTTTGTCCGCCTATGAGAATATAGTTTATACTTTGAAAAATGTTTAAAAAGAAAGCTAAGTCACCAATGAAGTATCCACTCAGTGATGCCCCATCAATTTTTAGTCTTATAAAATTAGCAAACATACACAGGTTTTCTTCTTGCAAATGTGCAATAATTTTCATTTTATTATTTATTAATTTGAACTATAAAGCTGCCAATGGCAGTGACTGGAGCATGAACGAAGCTGTAGGCCATAATTTTATCTAATGTTTAACAAGACCTATATAATGAAGTTTACTTTGCCCAAATGAATGTAAATGAAAACCTAATAAATAAAACGGATATACCTTACAATAAAATTATGACATTTGTAATATGCCTTGCACACACCTTTTGTTACTAACCTGCGTTTGCGATATGTGATGTGATATCAATCTGAAATTAGGCTTTATGTTACAAGCACCTCCTTCATAAATTTTCAGAACTTTGATGTTCTGTGAACACACATAGTTTATCAGCAGCTAAGAATTCCAGACAATTGTATTTCTCTTTTCACACCAGCAACTAGAAGAGTGTGTCTTCTTACTGTGCTTCATATCCTTGAGAAATGTATCTGACACAATTCTTTTTTTCCACCTCTGCCCAGTTTCAATAGAGTTTTCTCCTGGAATGGGTGCATCACTCATATTTTGCTCATTCTACAATAAAGGCATTTTTAAATTCAGTATGGTTTCAAAGAATTGCTAAATTGCTCATGAAACTCCTTCACACACATAATAGAAATGCCAGCTTGTGGGTGTGCTGCTTTGACAGCTGGGGGCTACTGTAAATGACACCTGCAGAAGCTGCTGGAAATGTGTCAAATCACCTTTTCGGGTTAGTATTCAAGCCAACAGCTTGACCTTGAATGCCACCATGAAGGCACGCATTTTGCCTTGTCCCTTCCTCTGCTGAAATGTGTTGTAAAGCCTGCAAACAGCAATTTGAAATGAAGCCTGTGTCCAAAGTGTTGATTATCTTTCCTCACCAACAAAAAATCAGAAATACACTAACAATAATTCATCAAGTGCTGCAGATCTTCTTGTCATTGTAAGTGGCAGTTCTCCCAGGTGAAAGTGTTTAGCACCACAATTAGCTGGAGTCCAATCAGCTGATGCTGGTACCTCTTGTTTGTTTTGGATTAATTGCATCAAAATCAGAGTCAGACCCCATCAGAGTTCAATTCAGCAATATTATGCAAAATGTTGTCCATGGAGTATTTTTCTTTGTGCATCTCTTGCCAGATTTTGGTGCCATTTTTGCCGTTGTTTGGTCATTGCTATTTTTGTGAGTGCATGAAATCTCGGTCAAACCAATGAAGCTAACTTTCCTTTTAGTAAAGAGAGTCAAACTAAAACATAATGGTGGATTTGGTCACTATTTACAGTTGATTACCACCCTGAACCCCTCGCCTTGACAAAAATCGACATCTGCTCTGGAAGAGTTAACCAGGATCTGAGCACTGAGTGTTGGTAACACTTTCAGCTACATCATCTTACCAACAGAAAATAAATATTACGTCTTTAAAGTCTGTTTTAAAAATGTGCAAGTTTACAGGATATTAAAGCAATAGTTAAACAGTAGTGTTTATAATGACAATTCACAGTTCATTTTTAACATTTATTTATATAGCACCTTCCAATGCAAAGTAAAATTCAGGGTGTTTTATAAATGGTAGTAACTGGAAAGAAAGAAAAACAAGAATCAAATAAAATAATGATACTAAGGGTCAGATGGTTAGTGCAGAAAGGAAACTACAAAACTCCAGTGGGGTGGGGTTGGGGGACCTCTGGGGTTCTGCCACCAAAAGCTTGCCCAGGACCTGCTGGGCATTCTATCATATATCTGAGACTCAGTTTTGTGCAGACGTCATCAAGGATGGTATGTCAGTATTATTCTTTCTTCCACTATTTTCTGGGAATTTCATCCAGAAAGGGGATTTGTACAAAGGGTATTTGGGAAAAGAAATCCAGAGAGGCACCCAGTATGTGCAAAAATGGTTATTGTTCATTACATTAGAACCTTGCAGTTTCATCAATAGGAATGAAATTTTAAAGTGGGAACTTCTTACATACCTACCACAAACTCTTCAGGATTTAGCTGATTGTCCGACTGAGGCCATATCCTGTAAACAGACATGAGGCAATACTAATGTAGCTGTCACTCGCTCACAGCAGACCAAAATGACTAAGGCAAGATACTAGAGATGCCCTGATTATATCGGCCCACTATCAGTATCAGCTGATAAAGCAAGAAAAGATTGTAAAAAAAATAAGCCAATAATTAGTGCCGATTATTTCCATTGCAAACACATTTTTGATAATGCTTCAGCAACAAAACAGTAATAAAAAATGTCTGAAGTACAGACTCACTTTAACTTTTGTGCAGATGCAAAAATTTCATCAGGAGGGAATAAAAACTACAATAAAACAAACCTGATTGCTCACCTCAAGGCAAGACATACTAAGGAACATGATGAGTTTCTGAAAAACAAATCTTCAGTCAACAACGCTCAAATTCTAGTGCTGGCCAAGGATAGCAATGCTCTGTCAATAGCTCATGCATTGGATAGCCGAAGAAAATTCAGTTCAGACAGTGCAAAAGCTCAAAGTGTTACTTGGAACATAATGGAATTCATCATGCTTGACGATCAATTATGGCAGATTTTTTTATTATTAATTTTAAATGAAATAGTTACGGGAAATGTGTAACTGAAGCAGTTAAGTTATAAAATATATAACTCAGAGACTGTATATTTTGTTTATTAAGCTAATGTTGCCTACAGTGAATTAAAGTGACTGACTAGTGACTTAAAATGAAAGCAGTTGAGTTATAAAATTATGGAACTCTGAAACTGTTTTATTTGTATGACAAGAGTTGCTTGAT
Source organism: Polypterus bichir lapradei (assembly GCA_026402145.1). Classification (NCBI taxonomy): domain Eukaryota; kingdom Metazoa; phylum Chordata; class Cladistia; order Polypteriformes; family Polypteridae; genus Polypterus; species Polypterus bichir. Next base: position 20,819,707 of record JANRMT010062795.1, on the reverse strand, counting down.
TTTCGTATCGGAAAATAAATTAACTTTGATTTTTCATATTTTGCAAATGTCATTTATTACACTTTTTGAAATGTACTTGTCCATTGTCAGCTGAACCACCAAACAATTGGTATCGGCATCGAATGGGTTTTTTTTTTTTAAATTGGCTATCGGCATTAGCCAGAAATTGTCGTATTAGTGCATCAGTGCATTATACTGTGTAAGGCGCTAAGGGCCGCTGTCGCCCCTTATGCCCAACAGACGGACACACAAAACACAGGGTAAAATCACCAAGAAGATATTTAATTGGTTTTCTTCTTTTAGTAGTGCCTTGAAGCACCTCCGCCACCATACACAGACAAAAGCATTACTAACAACATAACATATCCACACAAATCTCTCCTCCACTCCTTTAAGAAAGCTCTGTCCTACTACCTCCCAACTCTGGCTCACTTGCTGGGTCTCCAACAGTCCTTTATATACTTCTTGACCTGGAAGTGCTTCTGTCCTTTGGTCCACGTGACTTGTCAGCACTTCCGGATCAGATGGAGAACTTGCAATTTCTTCAGCCTGGAAGTACTTCTGTGCTTCCATCCCCATGACTTTGGAGTACTTCCAGGCTATGTAAACAATAGGGACTCCCTAGTCTCCCTGCAGCATTTCCTGACGGTACCCAGCAGGGCTGTGAAGCCAAACTCCAGATCCTGTAGTGCCCTGTGGGTATCTGGGGCACTGCTGCAATTCAGGGAAGCTGCCATCTATCACCCTGGGGGAGGCAGTGTCCTTGATAAGCTGCCTTCCCCATCCTTCCCTTACTGGGGCGTCCCAGGCGGGATAAACTGCCGGCCGTCCCTTACAACTTATAACCACATAATTAAATACCCACTGTTAAACTTAAGGAAATAATTTAACCCATGAGTATGCAAAGAAATTAACTAATATTAATAACATTTGGATTATCAAGTGTCAAATAAATAAAGAAATAAATTAAATTTGAAAAGGAAACCGCAGTCTTTTAAGGACTGTTATTATTAATATATTACTATAAGGATATTATTATTTGTTATTTAATAAATATGCCCCAAGTTTACGTGGCTGAAATGTTCAAGAAAAATTGTGTCAAGAAATTTGTATAAATTGCTTAGCTCTATTGTATGAAATAGCATATGCACATTCTGTTATCATCCAATGTAAGCACACTTCCATTTAAGCTCTCAGTGTGCTGTTTAATATTTACAAGTATAATGCACAAAAAATGAACTTGGAAGCTCAACTTCAATATTATTTTAACTGTATTAAATGCATTGCCAACACATTTTTCCCATCCTTAGATCATGTTTTCTTTTCTTTGGACACCTCTGGGTTGTTAAGAGACCAATATTTGACAATGAGTAGAAGGAAGCTTTGTGGCCATAATAGAGAGTAGGTTGAATTTTTTTTTTGGCTGAACATATACGCAAAAAACATGCCATGAAGCTGCATCATTTATGCTGAAGAACAGGCTATATCGAAAAATGGTGGAAGCTCTGCATTGCTAACCATGTCAATACAAAATTAAAGGTGCACACTGCAAGTCAGACTTTTAAAATGAGCATGAAAGAATTTGCACAGTAACATTGTTTGTGACATATACAGTATATAGCAGAAAACAATGTACAGGTTCTGTCTTGTTAAATGTCAGATGTTCATAACATAATGCCCTCAAACCTATTTAATCCAATTCAGGGTCTTGGGGGGCTGGGGCTCAACAGCACCATATGCAAGGCAGGACACAGTCTTAGACAGGGCACCAGTCCGTGACAGATCAGATATTCAATCTTGTTAAATGTTAGATAAAGAAAGTTTCATTTTTAACACTTCGATTTTTCTTTTAATTTATTAGAGGTGTCACCTTGCATATTTATTTTAGTTAGAATCTGTTTTTCCTCAGCTTTTATCAACCATCTGTTATCCTTGTCAAAGCTTAACAGGAAATGCATCACAAGCATGCAGTTCTGGAGACAATTGGAGGATCAAGTGTTTGTTAAAATAAAACCTCTATCAATTAAACCACTCACCCAGCAAAGAAAAAGATCCCAGTGGCTCTTGTCAAAAAAGACGTGTTAAATTGAGGTGTGAGTGCTAAAAATAAATGTCGATCACAAGTCTTTATTTGTGTTTTTTTTTTTTTTTATTCAGTTGCAGGTACTAGCAGTTTATTTTACATTAATTGATTGTGCAATGCTGCAGTAGAAAGCCACTCTAAAGCAATTCACTGATTGTTATTTAATGAGACAAACTTCTTGTTAGTGTCTCCCACCAGCTGTTCGCAATTTCCAAACAGCCATATTTAAATTCAGCAATAAAATGATATATTGATTATGTAATTAATACATAAAATCTTTGGAGATGAATTCATTTTGGTGTGTTTACATAGCAACTTTATAGTTGGACATGCACAAAGAATACAAAAATTTAAAATGTACACAAAGTAATATATAATATATTCACACATATGCACATAGATGTCTTTACTTATACCACCATTCAGGGGGAGAATATTGAAGTGGTGCAGAACTGCAGGTACCTGGGGGTTCATGCAAACAACAAACTAGACTGGTCTGAATACACAGTGGCCGCTGTACAAGGAGGGCCAGAGCAGACTGTACTAGCTAGGGAGACTCAGGTTTATTGATGTATGCAGAAAGCTGCCAGAAATGTTCAGTCCATAGTAGTCATTGTGGCGTTCTATGCCGTAGTCTCCTGGGGAAGCAACTTAAGCTCAAAAGAATCACAATGCTTGAACAAACTTATCAGGAAAGCCAGCTTCATCATAAGACTAACCCTGAACACACTGGAAGCTGTTGTGGAAAATAAGATGATGGTAAAATCAGATGCCATCATAAAATAATCCTCTCTATCCCCTCCAGAAGGTGCTCTCTCTGACCACTTATAGCAACAGGCTCATTCCACCATGATGTACTAAAAAGTACCTCTGGGAGTCTTTTTTGCCCACCACTATCAAGTACTTCAATGCTTCCTCCCGACATGCTCTTTAAATTCATTGTGAAATATCTTCACAATATACATTATTTATTTTTATTTATTAATTTATTTATCGATTGTATGGCTATTTTTTGTCCTGTAAGTCAGTATCCTTATTTTTTATGTTTTTGCTTCTGTATGCAGATGAACTTCCCCATGGGATTAATCTAATCTAATCTAATCTAATCTATTAGTTTTACATTTTATTACAGCAATGGAATAATTTTGATGAATAATGGCCGTTTGACCCCACAAAGCCTCTCAATCCTATTTATCTCATTTCTCTCTTGTTCAGCTTTTAAAGGTCTCCAAGGTACTACTGTCTGCTGTTATAGTTTTTGTTGTTCTTTAAATGGTTAATACAGTTAAAGTAATGTAAGACCAACTGAGGAAAAATAATTCATTCCTTGTCTGTCCTGTAGGACTTAAGAAAGCTGACAACCCCGTCCCACTGTGGACATTCTAAAATAAACTATGGTGGGCCTGGTGTCCATGACTTCATGGTTTAATGCAGGGTGCTGAAACTTGTAATGTCAGCTATTCTGAGATGTGTTGTGAGACTGTACTATGATAGTGAAATCAGAAGGAAAATGGGAATAGGTACAAACCCTATTGTGCAAGAACTACAATAATAATAATTCTTTGCAATTATATAGCACTTTTCTCACTACTCAAAGCACTTAGCAATTGCAGGTTAAGGGCCTTGCTCAAGGACCCAAAAGAGTAGAGTCCCTTTTGGCATTTTACAAGATTCGAACCGGCAACCTTCCGATTGCCAGTGCAGATCCCTAGCCTCAGAACCACCACTCCGCCCTAGTGCCTCAGAAAACATAGTAAAAAGGGCAATTCAGTTAGAACAGCATTTCTCAACCTTTAAGTATTTGCGACCCGAGTTTTCATAACAGTTTTAATCATGCCCCCTAACGTTTTCTTGAAAGGAGCACACTAACATCAATTTGTTCTTTTTTAATTGATGATATATCATAGATGCATATTTTCTTGTACCTACTTATCGACATTTATCTAACTCTGTATTTATTTTTCTAGTATCAGAATGTAGTTTAAGTTAATTTGTTTTGGTTCCAATAGATGTATTTTTCATATTTTTGATTCTTGTTTTCATTTTTTCACATCTTCGCGCCCCCCTTTTTCTTACTTCGCGCCCCCCTGGGGGGCCTGCCCCAAAGTTTGAGAACCACTGAGTTAGAATCTCATCCATCTACTAAGAAGAGCTCATAAATTTTAAGATTTTGCCACAGCAGACTTTTAGTAGTATGGATTCAGTGAAGTTGCTGTTGATTGAAGCTCTACCCTTGTTTGTTCCAAAGTGATATGCATCAAATTGTGCATGGACATTTCAGTGTCACCAGGACATTAAAGTTTTTATTAGGGCCAGTTGCTAAAAAGAATGGTGTGAATCATTCCAGCAGTGTGATACTGTAAGGAGAGGTTCATAGGAGCAGTCAACAGCACGTATGTGACAATGCCAGGTGGGCGCAAGTGGCTTTTCATATCCTTGGCCCCTTTCCTTATCCCACCCAAGGCCATCGGTGTGTCCTGGTTGTGATTTATAACTTGGCCCAAGGCTTGTGTCCTACCTTACCTTCTTCTTCTTCTTTCGGCTGTTCCCGTTAGGGGTCGCCACAGCGGATCATCTTCTTCCATATCTTTCTGTCCTCTGCATCTTGTTCTGTTACACCCATCACCTGCATGTCCTCTCTCACCACATCCATAAACCTTCGCTTAGGCCTTCCTCTTTTTCTCTTCCCTGGCAGCTCTATCCTTAGGATCCCTCTCCCAATATACTCAGCATCTCTCCTCTGCACATGTCCAAACCAGCGCAATCTCGCCTCTCTGACTTTGTCTCCCAACCTTCAAACTTGAGCTGACCCTCTAATGTACTCATTTCTAATCTTATCCATCCTTGTCACACCCAATGCATATCTTAGCATCTTTAACTATAAGCAGAAACCATAGCAGAGATTCTAATCAAAGACATTTCAGCAGGTTTTGGATGTCAGCTAATTTACACATAGACTAGGCCAGACATTTTGAGAGATGGGTATTCTAGCAGATGTGTCAGCACCTGGACATTTTGAAAATACATATTCCCTTCCTGTATTCTCAGAGTAATGACGTAGGAGAGAAGTTAACATAGTTGCCTACAGTACAAAAGGCCATTACTACATACTGAGACCAGAGTGATCTTGCCAGAAACTACCCTTTGTGTTGCTGGCCTGTTGGTCTGCAGTATTGGCGTCTTCTAAGTGCATGTTGAGCCAAGAATTAAGAACTCTGGAAGAACCTGCATTTAGGCTACTCCCTGATACTTAATAATAAATAATAGTTCCAGCGCTTTTCTCACTAGTCAAAGCTCTTTACACAGTGAGTGGGGTGCCACTTCAACCATCACTAATGTGCAGCATCCACCTGGATGATGTGACGGCAGCCATTTTGCACCAGTATGCTCACCACACATTAGCTGTTAGGTGGTGAAGGAGTGAGAGACAGTTAGCCAATTAGGTACAGGTAATGATTAGGAGGCCAGAATGACCAGGCTGTAGTGGGCAATTTAGCCAGGACATCAGGATACATCCTACTCTTTGTGAAGGATGCTCAGGGATCTTTATTGACCACAGAGTCATGACCTATGCCCCATCAGAAGGACAGCACCATTTTTACAGCACAGTGTCCTTGTCACACTGGGGCATTAGGATCCACATTCAGACGACAGGGTAAGCACCTCCTGCTGGCCTCACCAACACCTCTTTCAGCCGCACCCCAAGCATTTCCTAAATGGCCTTGCATCCAAGTACTGCCTGGGCCAGAATTTGGTTTTTCTTCAGGCATATGACCTGTTCTGATGTGCACGTGGTACTTCAGCTGAAGTCAGTCAGTCATTCTCCAACCCCCTATATCCTAACACAGGGTCACGGGGGACTGCTGGAGTCAGTCCCAGCCAACTTAGGGCACAAGGCAGGAACAAATCCCTGGCAGGGCGCCAGCCCACCGCAGGTCTCAGCTGAAGTCTCTAGTCTAAATTGCTGGATTGGATGGAGACTGCTCATGGTTTTACCTTTTCATAATTTTTAGATAGAAAGCATCTTTTAGAAACACCACTATGGTTTAAGGTCTTAGGGCTAATCCTTTCCAAGAGGATGATCTAGTTTGGGGTCTATGGGCCCAAACTAATTAAAGTATTCCACCCAAAGCTTATCAGTCTCACTAGGGTCAAATATTGGCAGGTTTTAGAGAGAGTTGGAGAAGCAATGTATTGTAGTGGTAATTCCCAGGATCAACTGGATCACTATCAGGACAGGCCCTCCACATTGCAAGAATGAATGGAATTAAAACCACCCACCTCTACCCATGAGTGTCAAGATTGCACCCAGGTCTTGACCCAGGAAGGGTATTCTTTATTGTCCCCGAGGTGTGTTTCATACCCCAGATGTACAGATCTCACCATAGGAGAAGGGTTGTTACAGACAATAAAACAGCAGTGAATTGTGTGCCTTTATGAAAAGATTCATTATAAAATCTCAAGTTCAGGGCAGCCATAGTGTTTCACTGGTTAGCAGTAATGCAAAATGAAGTTCAGCCAAATGCCAAATAATGGCAATGCCTCCTCAGTGGTACTAGAATGCACCTCATTGTTCTTCATAAAAAGACTACCAAATAAATAAAAAAAATTAACTTCCCCTTTGCATTGAACTGTTTTCTCAGAATACACCATTCCACATCATGTGTCACACATTTCATAAAGGTAAAAAGAAATGCAAGTTAAAGAAGTGGATGAAACAACAGATAGTCATGATGATCTTTTTTACAGCATTATCATAACAAAAATTAACAAGATTAGAATGTGCATTATAATCTTAATAAGGCATATAAAATACCACCGCAGCTTTTCTACACAAGAGATATATAGTATCTTGTTAAGCTTAATACAAACAATTCTTTCTGATAAATGGAGCTAGACACAGAATCTTCAAAGTCTACTATATTCAACACGATGAATGTATCTTTTGGGACTAAGTCTTGTTGCACTACATGTTGTATACTCGCACTGTGGTCCTGAAGACATGCAGCTTCGTCACTACCTGTACACTGTATTTGGATGGGATGACAATAAAGAAGCTTGAACTTCAAACTGATCTAATTCTTCATCATAAACAGTGTTACATGTACTAGAATTAAACTACAGAACTTATACTAGCAGGGATACTTGGGGTGGAATAAAGTGCAAGTATAGTCACTAAATAAATTCCCTTGGGAAAACATTTTGGCCCGAAAACAAAATTTCCCTTACTAAATCCACCACGTCAAGTTTCAAAGTGCCACCTTAAGGGCAGTTCCTTAATAAACTTAAATAAAGTTCCCCACTGGGAAAATGTTTTGAAGAAAACATAGCCTATGGTGTTCCCCTGTGGAAATGTGGAATCTATTGAAAAATGAATGAGATACATTCAGTGGTGTAGATTCAAATACTGGACATACACACATACATATTGTGAGACTTCTGAACTCTTTGAGGCCCTCCCCAATGGGACGACATGCAGAAGTGCTACTGCTGCGTCTGTTGAGGGTTGCTTGCCCGTCACCAAGGCAACCACAGATTTGCAAACTACAAGCTGACTGCTGCCACGTGCAAAACGCTGGTTGCCTGATGGGTGATGCAGGGAATATTATAACTTGGCCACTGACCTGGCCCGGACCCTACCTGTTTGCTGTGTCTGTGAATAGTAGAATGGTAGATCCTGGTACAATAAATAATCTTGCTGTTCCTGTTTTGAATTGAATAAAGCTGGTTTTACTAAAGTACTGAGAATCAGCTGCATCTTTGGGGTGCAAGACACCAACCTACACATCACAATATGTTTAGCTTTATATATGTTAGATCACCATAAGATTGAGAATGTAGTATATTTTTACTAATAAAGGACTGACGATCCATCTGAAACAGAAAAGCAGATCAGGGACATGTCTCCACCAGACGATAAAGCTGCTCTTCAAGGATTCTACTAAGGAATTTCTCACCATATCATTTGGACAACAAATATTAAATCCACAATCTTAAATGCTCACTTTATAGGAAACAGTATGTGTAGGCTGAAACTATCTTGACAGTCTTCTGCAACACTGGCAAAATCTGAGAAACCAGAGAAAGAAGTAACAGTAATTACCTTCTAAAATATGTTTATATTTCTCAAACAGTGGTGAACTAACAAAAGAACAGCATCAGATATTTTAACAATTGCATCTCATTTATTTTAGATGAAACTAATGTAAGAAATATCTTCAAAATTGAATGAGGGTCGAAAGTTTTATGACAAGCTTAGCATTACCTCAGTGGTTTCAGCTAAAGTAGAGTAATGCACAAAATTTAGCTGTGACCAGCTTTAGGTCATCCGAATAAAATATTGTGAGGAAATTAATCAACAAAACACACAAAAAAGATTTGTATAATGTCCGGCGCTTCAAGTATTCAAAAAAGATTTGGATCAGGTCGAAAAGTTGTAAAAACATTCGACAAACAAGACAGACAGCCGGAGTTATTTAAAGGAAGGAAGTTGAGGGCATATAGGATACAATGTCATCATGGCTGGCCGGAAATGCCATCATCAGAGGTGAGTTGGGAGTGGCATTTTTATAATGAGCCGGAAGAGATGGTACCAAGTGGGACTGGAGCGGTAAAGAATGGTTAGTCTTCTGTTGTTCTGTTAAAAGTGGGAGAAAGGCATTAGGGTTTCGTACCAGTCTCTTATCTTTTATTATTTCATGCTCACTTGGACCCTCACTTGGACTTGGACCTGACTGCCCCCTAAAGTGCACATGTGGGACAATATTTTGGGCTGAATTTCCTTAGGTGCCAGTGTCCAAGGGTTAGACAAAGCCTAGGATGCATACCTAATTTATAAAGGGTGACAGGCAGTAGCTGAGGGGGATTTCAATGGTGTAACCCCACCTGGATGTCTTACATGAATTTGTAGGTTTTTGCAACTTTAGAAATATTAAATGGATTGTACACATTCCATAAGCGTCATAAATGTTTTCCAAAAATCGAAAAAGCCTCACACAAACTTTAGGAAACATTATCAGTAGTGGCCACAATAACAGAAGAATGTGCAGGCACTTCTTCATCTTATGCAACCAGTTATGACATTTATAATTCATTCTGCAAATCTGAGAAGAATCGGTGTGGTTCATGTAAGACTACCAATTGTTAATGGTGAGTTTGTTTCACATTACTAGGTTTGACTCAGGCCAAAATGTTCTCCCATGGCAGACCATAATGCACCGCATGCTTTGGTTAGCAGTAAAATCAAGGCTTTCTGCAAAGCCCATGATACCACACTTCCATAACAGCACTCCTTTTATAGGCATCATTTGCAGAGGTCATCTGTCATGAAAGACTTTTTTTGTCATGTTTTTAAAAAGTGTCAATGTGTCACTTTTGTTAGCAATCTGTGAACATTAATACATCCTAGTTGGTGATGCAGAAAAGAAATGAGACAACAGAATATTCCACACAAGTTCTATTTGAAACATTAAAAAAGAACAGACCAATAGTATTTTATACATTTCTTATAGCAATGGGAAGATAATAAGAAGGTGCCATGGCCAAGGAAATAATTTTAAGGTAGATTCTTTGTTAACTCTGCTGCCATAGAGGATGGTGTTTTGACGTGTAGGCTCATTGATTTAAAAGGTCTGCTGTGTCTCGACTTTGATGTTATTTTGTCAAAATTAGGTGGATAGGATTGGCAAGCTTTATTAGACTGAATGATGTGTCCCCATCAACATTTTTTGTTCTAAATAAGAAAGTCAGTTAACTTTCACATTTTGAGTATGCAGAGTACTATAATTCTTCTTCTCTATATGTAGTGGAACGAATTCACATTAAAAATGTCAATGACTTTAGCAGATATACAGTATATCCTTTTCTAAAAAGAATAAATGTTAGTTAATCATAAGGTATGTTTATGAGACATCATAAAGTGTATAATGATAGTATACACTCACCTAAAGGATTATTAGGAACACCTGTTCAATTTCTCATTAATGCAATTATCTAATCAACCAATCACATGGCAGTTGCTTCAATGCATTTAGGGGTGTGGTCCTGGTCAAGACAATCTCCTGAACTCCAAACTGAATGTCAGAATGGGAAAGAAAGGTGATTTGAACAATTTTGAGCGTGGCACGGTTGTTGGTGCCAGACGGGCCGGTCTGAGTATTTCACAATCTGCTCAGTTACTGGGATTTTCACGCACAACCATTTCTAGGGTTTACAAAGAATGTTGTGAAAAGGGAAAAACATCCAGTATGCGGCAGTCCTGTGGGCGAAAATGCCTTGTTGATGCTAGAGGTCAGAGGATAATGGGCCGACTGATTCAAGCTGATAGAAGAGCAGCTTTGACTGAAATAACCACTCGTTACAACCGAGGTATGCAGCAAAGCATTTGTGAAGCCACAACACGCACAACCTTGAGGCGGATGGGCTACAACAGCAGAAGACCCCACCGGGTACCACTCATCTCCACTACAAATAGGAAAAAGAGGCTACAATTTGCACGAGCTCACCAAAATTGGACAGTTGAAGACTGGAAAAATGTTGCCTGGTCTGATGAGTCTCGATTTCTGTTGAGACATTCAAATGGTAGAGTCAGAATTTGGCGTAAAGAGAATGAGAACATGGATCCATCATGCCTTGTTACCACTGTGCAGGCTGGTGGTGGTGGTGTAATGGTGTGGGGGATGTTTTCTTGGCACACTTTAGGCCCCTTAGTGCCAATTGGGCATCGTTTAAATGCCACGGGCTACCTGAGCATTGTTTCTGACCATGTCCATCCCTTCATGACCACCATGTACCCATCCTCTGATGGCTACTTCCAGCAGGATAATGCACCATGTCACAAAGCTCGAATCATTTCAAATTGGTTTCTTGAGCATGACAATGAGTTCACTGTACTAAAATGGCCCCCACAGTCACCAGATCTCAACCCAATAGAGCATCTTTGGGATGTGGTGGAACGGGAGCTTCGTGCCCTAGATGTGCATCCCACAAATCTCCATCAACTGCAAGATGCTATCCTATCAATATGGGCCAACATTTCTAAAGAATGCTTTCAGCACCTTGTTGAATCAATGCCACGTAGAATTAAGGCAGTTCTGAAGGCGAAATGGGGTCAAACACCGTATTAGTATGGTGTTCCTAATAATCCTTTAGGTGAGTGTACTTCTACCATATTTTTTCTATTTTTTTATTTGTAGAGGTTAAACTGTTTTATTGATAATTCTTGTAAGTGTTCTTAGTTTTTTTTTTAAATCCACAGCACACATTCTTTATTCCCTAAGGCTCACACCATTTGACTTCAGTCTGCATTTGAATTGCATTTTTAAATTAACAGTGTTATGCATTCATTAGAGGAGCCTAGTGAATATGTAGATTTTTGTGTTTTTCATTTCAGGGTATGCTGAGTTGTACTTTTTCAAATGATTTGCCAACTTTGCAATCTCTAGGTACATCTGCACAAATGTATTGCAAATCATAGCCTCTTGCATATAAAACGTTGTGCCTTATAGGAAAAAATTGAATCTAATTTTGGTGACACAGATTAGCACATAGAGAACAATTTTGGAGCTTGTTATAAACCCTTAAATTATCTGAAACTAACTAGCACCATAAAGTGGTAGTGATCATCATTCTGACTCTTAGAGGGAACCATTTGCTGTTTACATTTCTGCTTTCTTCTCTTTTTTCTTTTCGTGGCTCCTTCTAGACAAGTCAACCAGCAGTATGTACCTTGTCATTGTGATGTATATGAGAAGAAGGGTGGTGGTCTACGTCAGTGTTTCCCACACTCGGTCCTGGGGACTCCCTGTGGCTGCAGGTTTTTGTTCCAACCAGATTCCTAATCAGTGACAACACCTGATGACACTGATCTCATTTAATTAGCTGGTATTTTGTTTCTTTTATTTTACATTCAGAAAAGCACAGCAGCATGATTTTTACATTTATAAGATATTTAGAAATATTTCTGCTTTTGCTATAGACTTAAATGCTTAACTCTCTTTTGTTGATTTCATTATACTTTGCCCTTTCTCTGTGCTGTTTTTCCCCCTTCATTGTATCTTATTAATGACAGTTTAAAACAAGCAGAGCAGACACCCAGGCAAACAACACTGAATAACCAACGGCTGCAAGTACTTTAGCGTCAGACCCACTAATTAGTAAATAATGGATTAATTAAACAATTAGAACACCTTGAAAAGTAGGATGAAAATCAAGATGAAAGAAAACCTACACCTCAATACTGTACATCAAAAATGGTAATTTAAGGATTTTATAATGAGCTGCAAATTTTGTATGTGTTAATCTATGTGTCACCACAGGTTTATCTAGAGTCTTGGAAAAAGTTGTTTATAATTGAGTACACACATATTTGGACAAAAATAGTATTCTGGGAGAATTTCAGTCCAGATTCAGATCCTGTTACAGGACTGAACAACACTGAAACAGCGCTGTTAAAGTTTGACAGTGACCACTGTAGATTCTTCTATTCTTGTCCTGCTAAATCTTGACTCAGCTTTCAATACTGTGGACCAAGTGATTCTTATGTTCTGCCTTAAATATTATGTAGGCATCCAAGGATATTCCATTAAGGGAGTTACATCCATTTTGGGTAATTGGAGTTTTTCCAGTTCACCTGGGTGAATTTTCATCCTCTCAGTCACCTCTCACTTGGGGATTGGTTGGGTTGCTCAAGGTTCCATCTTTGGGCCAGTTCTCTTTTTGATATATATGCCACCTTTAGACTTCATCGTCAGGAAGTATGGTTTCTCTTTTCATTGCTATGATGATGACATCTGTCTGCCACTTAAATCAAAGCAGAGTGAGACAATACAGTCTCTCCATATGTGTTTAAATGATGTTAAAACCAGCATGGCATGGAACTTTAATAAACTTAGTGATAACAAAACCGAGATTGTCATGTTTGCATGCCTACAAATTTTGAGTGTCCCCGATGTTGTTTTTGGATCATTCGCCACACATCATAAATCTTCAGTTAGGAACTTAGGTGTGATTTTTGACAATTCATTCAAATTCAACAAAACATTTAAACTCTGTGGTTAAGTGTATTTTTCTTTCCAGCTGAGACTTTTAGCTAAGGTAAACACCTTTCTTTCCTTTTGTGATTTTGAAAGGACAATCCATGCTTTTATTACATTGCACTTGGACTGTTGCAACTCTCCATATGTAGGTATTGATCAGGCCTCATTATAATTCCTGCAGCTAATCCAGAATGCTGCTGCTCACCTATTGACAGGCTCTTACCAATATTGACCTCACTCCATTGGCATCTGGTCCGCCACAGAATTGATTTTAAAATCTTGTGACTTGTTTTTAGTTGTTTGAATGGAATGCCCGCCTTTTATCTTTTGAAACTCCTTCACATTTACAAGCCAACTAGAGCACTGTGGTCTACTAGATAGATTCTCTGAGTGGTGCCAAGGTCGAGGTTGAAGCAAAGGGGAGGTCAGACTTTTGCGGTGGCTGCTTAGGCTCTTTGGAATAGCCTTCCTTATTATATTAGGTCTACCCCAACATTAGTTGCTTTTAGTTCATCATTAAAGATTTGTTTCTTTTTGCTGGCCTTTGACCTCATAAGAGGCTAAATGTTATATTTGTGTATGTTGGTTCATGTACATTCATAATTAAGAGTGTTAATGTATGAGTGCGGGTATTTTGAATATAATATATCTTTTATGTACAGTTTGTCAAAAATTGTGGTTTTCTTATTTGTATATATATATATATATATATATATATGTGTGTGTGTGTGTGTGTGTGTGTGTGTGTGTGTGTGTATGTGTGTATATATATATATATATATATATATATATATATATATATATATTGTGACGGACAGCCGGGTCCCATGCCCGGCCGGGACGCCTCTGCTACATACGTCCCGGGGGAGCCATCGGGGACATTGCAGTACCTTCCCCGGGGCGCTTGGGGGCAGCCTCCCTGGCTGTGGATCCCTCCTCAATCTCCCCCGTGGCTCCATGGGACATGGAGTCCACCACAGCTGCCCGGTTGGGAGATGGGGTGGCCGCTAGGGGGTGCTGCGGACGACCAGCCACCACGCTGGACAGTTTATCAGCCCCACCCGGAGGTGCAATTAAGACCAGCTGGTCAGGCACCTGGAACACTTTCGGGTGGGGT
>JANRMT010062795.1:20767776-20795471 GCA_026402145.1 Polypterus bichir lapradei | reverse complement strand
GTAGTGCATAAACATTAGTAGGAACAGTCTGTATTAAATGGCAAGGACCTTGACCTCATTCTGTTTCTTGTCTTAAATTTTTTTTTGTCAAAAATATTTTTGCAAGAAGCCTAAAGTAAAATAATAATAAAAGTAAAATAGAAACATATGACAATACCTTTGTAAAAATCTGTAATACACAATATCTGAAGAAGATATTTAGGAAAAAATTTCTATTTTTTTACATCATGAAATTTTTCTATAAAATTTCATTATAGACAACATTTCTTGTAAATATTCTGTCTGAGTTTGGCAAGAGTTTGCCATGTTCAGGACCATCTACAACCTTGACAACAACATCTGGATAACTTCTAACTCTTGATAATGCAACATATAACTGACCATGGCTGAATACTGGTTCTGGCAAGTAAATGCCAACTTTTTGTAAGGTTTGCTCTTCTGAGTCTCTCTCTTTTAGCGTTTTTCTGACGCTCATTTTCTTTTTCTTCAATCGATCTATTTGTTCGTATTTTTTTTTTTTGTCTTTCAGCCATTCTTTTGTTGATGTTTACTTGCTGAGCTGACCGTTCTTCCAGGAGATGTTACTTATATAGGATTTGATTGTCTGTGTCTTTTGTCCCACTTGACGTGTACTTTTTTTTTTTGGGTGGCATGTTGTTAGTAGATATGTCCGTAATATTTTCTCTTACAGTAATACTGGCTTGTATGTGGTTGTAATATGCGTCAGTGTATTGTGTGCCTTTAAATTTGTCTCGCAGTAATACTGGTTTGTATTTCCGTAAAATGCCTGAAATTTTCTCTGACAGTAATACTGGCTTTGATGTCCGTAATATGACTTTAATTTTCTGTCACAACAGTGGGCAATCAGCAGAGTATCCCCAGCAACTGATGTAATGTGTGGCGTGCAGTTGATAATCGTGACTGTGTCGTCTCCCCAGCAAGTACTGTGCAGTTCCCCAGCAAGTATTTTAATCTGTGCTGGCATGTAGCTGATTATTGTATGTGTGGCGTCTCCCCAGCAATGGATTTTATGTGCGCAGCCACGACTACCTACTCAGCACTCTCCCAGCAATTGTGTCTTTCATTTGCTTATCATGCGCTGCCGCGGCAAGGCCATTCACTGTGTGCCCAGCTTTCAGTGTGTGTGCTTTATTTGCTTATTATGCGCTGCCGGGGATAGGCCATTCACTGTGTGCCCAGCTTCCAGTGTGTGTGCTTTATTTGCTTATTATGTGCTGCCGCGGATAGGCCATTCACTGTGTTCCCAGCTTCGAGTGTGTGTGCGACCAAGGTGCCGTGCGCATGGGCGGGGCACGGTGCGATGTGCCGGCCCCGCACATGCGCACTTCACCAGAAGACACACACACACGGACACCTGGACGCACACAGGGCTTTTATTAAAGAGGATATATATATATATATATATATATATATATAATATACAGTATATACAATGATCACTAGGAGACAGCACCCCAAACCCCAGACATAACTGTACAGACAAAAGTCCCGGTTACAATAAGAAGGATTATTTGTGTAAATACCTTACAAAATAATTTGAACTCACAAATTCAGTTTTGTTCCTCTCTTTCTTTTTCTCTATTTTCTCCTCCACACCTCCCCGGTGAGATTTGTCCATCTTCCACATGCAACTCCAACTCACCTGGATGAGGTTGAGCGGCTTCTTTTATCATAGACCCAGGAATATTTCCAGTGCTACGACATAGCCAGTTGGAAATACTTCCAGTTCAAATGGAAGCCCCACAAAGTAGGGATCATTAACTCTGGCACACTCCACGGAACCCAACAGAGCTGCCACATGCGACTCTAGTTCCCAGCATGCCCTGTGGGTGTCCATATGGAAATCCTGACCCAGGGATGCTGCCATCTAGTTCTGACAGGTTATGCCACCCTGTCGTTCCATTACAATGATTTCCAGGTATTTTTCTTCCGTTTAACCCTGCCGAGATGCTAGCGTTCCCACTCCTGCAGTCCATCTTCTGCTAATCTTCTGGCTAAGGCAGGGAGCACTGTGCCAATCTTTTTGCCCACTTGCTGCCTGGATCTTTCAGCCAGGGAAGGGAAAGGAGTTCATCCCAGAAGGGGTACCAGTCTCTGCATCCCATCCATTGCAATATTTTAACTGTTTCTTTTAGCTTATCTTGTACAGCACTTTTGGTTAGTTTAGGCTGTTTTTAATGTGCTTTATAAATAAATTTTAAGTTGACTTTACTTCACCGGAATTACTTGGAACTAGCGTGGGCATAATAAAATACCATCATTTTTATTGTTGTTCTTAATGAAAAAGCAATCAAAATGACACCTATTATTGTCTAACTAAAACGGTTATAAGATAACAATATGCAAGTTTCTGAGGCAACTCAGGCCCCTTCTTCTGAAGAAGGGGCAAGCTTGCATATTGTAATCTTTTTAGTTAGTCAATAAAAGGTGTCATTTTGCTTGACTTCTCATTACATCCATAATGGCTAAAACGGTACAACACCCCAGTACTATTGTTGTTCTTATATATTTAGAGTAACTTAAGGTAAAGCAGTAGGTCTTTCCTGCATTGGTGAGGTCATTTAGCCGGGTTGTGTCCTTTCAGTCTTATTTCGGTAAACCTGCTGACATCCATTAACTGTCTACATGATGTTCTGCACTGATTGTGTGGCAGAATCTCTCCTAAAGAGATTTTCTTGATAGTGGTAATTTTACAGATTGCAAAAATAACTGGTTCAGACTAACAGCTCAACTTATGTTATATTTCAGTTAGATATGTTGCTTAGAAAAAGATTCCCCTTTAAAATACCATTCTGTTCTACTATGTGGCTGCCCGGTACAGGGTGTAACATAATGGGCTACTTTTATCCTGGTAAATGGTAAGAAGTCATGTTGGGTGCAGACAGCGCTAATAAAGTAAAACATCAGTTTTAAAAACTTTGTGTTTGTTTTGTTCTAATTGAACTGAATTGAAATTACAAGCATGCTTAAATGACAAGAAAGTCCCACCTTGACAAGGTGGCCTAGCATAAAGAGCACCTAATCTGTATTTATGTAAATAAATGGCAGCTCATCATGAGGCTCATTGGCAATTTCAAATATGAACACTTAGTCACAAGTGGGATGTTATCAACAAGTTAAGTATATTAAAAAAGTGTGAGAACACTCATTTTGGAAATGCTTCTCATGACTGATCCTCCTTCCTTACATTAATAGGTAAAGGTGTGTTCAAAAAAATAAAAATCCCCCTTTACCACCACTGCTTTTTCTTTATTCTTACACATGAATAACATAGATATAGCCTTCTTCCCAAATCTCTTTATATCATTATGATTTTCTCACTTTTAATTTAGAAAAATCAAATTTGAATTGTGCGCTGCATGGTGGTGCTGCTTCCTTGCAATTAAGGAGACCAGGGTTCAGTTCCTGAGTTCTCCCTGCATGGAGGTTTCATGTTCTCCCTGTGTCTGCATGGGTTTCCTCCAGATGCTCTGGTTTTCTTCCACAGTTCAAAGACATACTGATTAGGAAAATTTACAATAGTCAATTGGCCCTATTGTGTGTTTGGTGTGGGGGTGTGTTTGCATGTGTGTTCTCCCTGTGATGACCTGGCGCCCTGTTTAGAGTTTGTTCCTGCCTTGTGCCCTGTACTATCTGAGATAGGCACCCACCTGCCCACGACCATTCTGTGGATTAAGCAGGTTAGAAAATTACATGACAGTTTTGAATTGTTTCCATCTCCTTAGCCTTGGCCATGCTTCTAAGATGTCTTAGCATTCTATGTATAGAATAATATTTAATTGTTTGGAAATATTTTTGTTACACTTGATTTGGCTTTGACACGTTTGATAAAATGTACTGTAATTATTCTTGATGAATCTCTTTAACTTACTTAATTTCAACTTCCATATAGGGAATGTGTAACCAGAGTTATTGTATGTACAATAGTGGCTATGGAAAACAGAGACCCTGTTTAAACATCTGTTTTAATATTCATCACTTTAGAAAATACATTTTTTAGTTTTCCTCATAATCTCAGGTTTACATTCAACGTTCTGTGATCAGTTTGCTTAGCAGAACAAAATTGGACAACAGTGTTCATACACTGAGATGGCCTGATATTGTGGCCAGGATGAGTGTTTTGGCTCCCTCATAAACTTGATACTATTGCTATAGCCTCTGGCTCCCTCTAATTAAAAAAGAGGATTCAGAAGATGAATAGATGGAATATTGCTTGAACATGCAGGAAGAGCAAAGCATTATGCATTCATTTATGCCTTCATTTTTGCATAAAGACATGCTTCTGCAATATACTTTTTCAGTGTGAAATTTTCATCTTTCATATTGCATCTGATTACTGTTTGAAATCTTTTAGTGTACAATGACAACACCAATATATATATATATATATATATATATATAATATATATATATATATATATATATTGATATATGGCTGGCCATTCATCCCAGCCAATACCCACAGGCCGCCAGATGGCGCCCTCCCTGCAGCATGGAGATGTCCCGAATTCCAGCAGGGCATCATGGACAATGGAGTTTTCCTTCACAGCCCTGCTGGATACCATGGGGGCCACCGGAGGACGCTGCAGGGAGGCTCAAGGATTTCTACTCCCCGTTTAGCCTGGATGTACTTCCATGTCACGAGGACGGAAGAAATAAATTACTTCCAAGCTGAGGAAGAAAAGGAGTTTTCATCTGACCCGGAAGTGCTGTGTAATCATATGGACTGAGGGCTCAGAAGCACTTCCGGGTCAAGGACTATAAAGGACTCTGGGAAATCCCAGATGGACGAGCTGAGCTGGGAGGAAGGGAACAACGCATCTGGGAGAGGAGGATTACTGTGTATTGATTTGTATTGAATTGATTTATGAGTATAGTGGAGTGGAGAGTGCGTTGTGCACATTGTTGTCCAAATAAATTTAATTATTGGACTTTTATCTGGTGTCTGCCGTCTGATCTGAGGGTTAAAGGGGACGACAGCACCCCCATCTGTCACAATATATATATATTTATATATATATACTGTATATATATATATACTGTATATAAAAACGCCTATGCGTGAGAGTGTGTGTGTCTGTCCAACCTGGAAGTGACAGGTGGAGTCGGGGTAAGGGCTCCACCTCCGAGGAAACAGAAAACTCACTTAGCTGCTAATAACACATGCGAGGCCAACACGTCAGCAAAACGAAACCTCTGAAGAAAGACAAAGTCACTTAGCTGCTAACATCGGCAAAACAGTATCCCTATTACTTTTCCTCCCACTGCTAATGCACAAGTGATGTGAGCACATTGGCAAAATGAATCCTCCTAGGAGAGTGATGCCCAGAGTAGTTCCTTTCAATTACCTGACATCTCTACATTTCTACATTTGAGTTCTTTTCTGATGATTTCGATAGTTTCTAGGACCCCGGGTTTTTTACAGCACAGGCTTACACAGCTAGTATAATATAGTATATATGTAGTGTGTATATATATATATATATGTGTGTATGTATATATATATATATATATATATATATATATATATATATTGTCACAAAACGAGAGAAAGACAGATAAAGGTTTGGGGCAGCCACCCATATAATTTGGTATCCTGGCTGCAAAAGTCATTTTCACGCAACTGGCACTGAAGTGCATACAACAGAGTCCAAAACCAGACTGTGGGAGAAGGGAAAAGGGTAGGCTTTTAAAGGGGAAGACAGGAAGTGAGGTCATAAGGATCGGGCACGTGTTCATTATTCATTGGATCAGGCCCGGATGTGACATCAGGGGGACCGGAGCTGGTAAGGTCTGTTTCTATTGGTTCGGTCCCAGAAGTGATGTCAAGAGAGCCAGGTGGAGCCTCCCGGGTTTGGTCTACAGGGAAGTGAGAAAAAGAGTTAGTGCACTCTGCCACATCCCGGCATGCCTCAGAACTGCCTTCACTCGAGCCCTTTAGCTGCCTCCCATGCGCACGTGCGTGACAATATATATATATATATATATATATATATATATATATATATATATATATCAAACAAAATGCAATAAACAGGCAAACATATTAGCATTTTGGAATGTGATCCAAAGAAGTTAGTTCCCTCTTGTTGCCTTTTTAAAAAATAATTTAGGCTTTTGGTTTTTTGCTGTATACAGTATGTGAGTAGAGAAATAACAGGAACATCAAATAAGAAATCTGCTGGAAGAGCTAACATGGTAAAAACAATACACGATTTTTATCCATTCATTGTCTAGTGAAAATGACAGACTTAATGTCACCTGGGGTGTCTTTAGAGCTTATCTAGCTTGTGCAGAGTGCTCAATTATTATATGGTGCAAAACAATGAATAGAAAAGTAAATGACTCAATAAAAGAGCTTTCCTCTGGGACACTTCTAGTACAGTATGCAGTAAGCCTGCAAGCATAAACATTTGCTCTGTTGTATTACTAGTTGATCTGGTGTTCATAAATAATTTGCAAAGGCCTAAAGTCATAGACACTTGGCTTTTTCATCTCAATGAATCATTTACTCAAAAGGCTTATGCTGTTGATTATGATTATTGTGAGGTACAAACAAGGGACAGGAGATCCAAAGAAAAGTTGGGGTACTAACTGGACCACCCTGTTTACTGCCAAAGTCCAAAAACTGAGCAAAAATGGGTAAGCAGTGGTGAAACAGCTGCCTTCTTAGCCACTGCAGCTTCTCAAAGTTATTATCTCTCTCTCACACGTCTGGGTTGGGAAACTCTGTCTTGTGGGAATGCAATCCCCAGACTGAGACACCTTCTTCCATGAACACTGAAATTTATGTTGTCGCAGCTGAAAGAGGGGTGAATTAGCTGACTGTGGGCATGGCTTAGATGCCCTCAACGGGCAGCTTATCGGAGCTATCTAGGAGAAAAGAGATGTTATTGTTAGCGTTGGCACCCCTCTTTTTGGCAGGGTATTGCATGCCTTGTCTGAGCCTGAAAAGTGATCTTCAGTGACATTATACTTCCACTCAATTCCTCCATTTTAATGGAAAAATCTGCCTAGTGTCGAGTTGTCCGTGTGGGTCAGTAACGCCAGTTGTCCGTCCTCTCTTACATTGGTGTTTTCTCTGTTTCTTGTGACTGGTTCTATTTTTTGGACTGATTTTGATGAAGCAGGTGTGAGAATGGTATGTCATATGTGCCATGTCCACTACTTTCCAACAAGAATGTGAATGAATGGATATTAGCTGTTACACATAAAATTTAAAAGAATTGCACTAAATTATGTACAGTATATATATCCCTAATAAAGGTGCTGTCACTAAATAAAGTTTCTAGAGGACAAAATTGTCATAATGAAACAGGACCTTTGGAATTTCACTGTGAAAATGGTGAATTTTTGCAAAATTTGTGTGGATTTGCATATTGGACAAAATACATTCAGCTTTATATGCAGCTATAAATTTACTTAAGTACCATAATTATGAAAAATATCTTGTAAATCATAAATGCATAAACATTAGACTGTTTTAGAAACTTGTATTTATGTTTTCAGTCTTCTCAGAGTCAGAGGGTGAGGGTTGAAACAGCAAGTTCTATAGTCCAGTGCTTTAGAATCGGGTCAGACCAGTTATTAAATACTAGCTGATCCATAAACTTTGCACACTTGGCATCATATAATTATTTTGTACAAATTATGTTACCTGTCAAAGACAGGTAATAGAATACATTTTGATATCTCTTGCCTTCAGCGCCTTTCCTCTGTATCCTCATGCATCTGAACTTCTCTTGCTTGATTCTCCTTCTCGCAGATGCTTTCCCTTCTCTGACTATTTCATTTTGAGCTTCCTTGCCTACCTTTTATACCTCATGTCTTTTATACGTCATGTCTTTGTGCTCCTGCGCCTTTTCTCATCCGTACATGTCCTGATCTCTTTTCTCCGGCACTTTCTGTTTTGATTGCATCACCAAAACCAAACTGACCAATCAGACCAAAGGCAAATTGACCAATCAGATTGCTCTGAGGGAATGGACAAAGACCTTAGTGTTTTGTTATATATTGAATTTAAGTGTTTTGTTATATATTGAATTTTTTTATGAAGGTTATGGTAGTGTTGCATCTTATGTTTTATTAACAAGTTCTTGAGGTTGCAAGGAAAATTTTTGTGTTATTTCTGGTATTTACTTTTTGTTATTTCATTTTTCTTTGGTTTAGTTGGTTAATGTTTTGGCATACGTACATGCTGTCATGCATTAAAGATCTTAGGTGCCATAAATGTATCCTTGATATTTTTTCCCACTGCTATCTAATACTTTTATTATTATTATCCTCAAAAAAAAACAAACAAACAAAATGAATACTTTTGTTTTAATTTGATCTGGAAAATAGTTTTGACACAAAAGCAGTTTCCTATCTATCTGACAATTGTAAAAACTGGTGTACTTAAAACAAACATTCTACTGTTTTTAGTGCATCATTGCTTATATATAAATTAGTCTTTAAAAAAGTCAATGCAGTTATATTTTTTTTTTATTTAACACTCATCATGGTACCTGTTGAAGACAAATGATAGAATATTTTATAATATTTGCCATCTCTTGCCATACATGTACTTTCAACTCCTTTCCTCTGTATTCACGTGTGTCTGAACCTCTCTTCACTGGCTCTGTTTTTCTCAAGTGTATTCCTACAATGCCTGCTTCTCTGACTCTCACAACCTGTGCCTTTACTCCTCCTTGTGCATCTCACACTCGCACTTCCTCTTTCATCACATTGCCAAAAGCCAAACTGACCAATTAGATTGCTCTGAGGGACAGGACACAGAGACCTTAGTGTTTTAATATGTAGTCAAGAGTTTGGAAAAGGATTTGGCTAAAATAGAGGATGGGCTTAATTAATTTCCAGTTTTACTGCTGGGCAGTCAACCACCATACTTTAAAATGTTGGAAGGAAGCATATTTGACCGAACCTATAAAGTGAAAAGAAGATCCTACATTTCTTATTAACAATATTCATTACTCTTCGTTCCAGTATGTACAAGCTGCCATAAATAAAAAAGAAATCCAGTAGCTTAAGTATCACAGAGAATCTGCAGTGAGTGTAGGTATTGTTAAAAGGGGAAAGTACTACTGTCTTTTGCACCTTTACAAGTGAACTATCTTTTTTCTTCTCTTTACATTATTGACTGTTGCACATATGGTATATAGTGGGTATCATGACCTTCATGTTTTCATCTCTGTCTTAAGTATAGCCTCCTACAAAAATATTTCTTCCATAACACATAAGTCAGATATTTTGCTGAAAATATTCATAGCTTATTATCTGAAAATTCACCCAATTTCTACCACACAAGCATTATTACAAACTGCTAACACTTATATTCAAACTTTGTGAATACCAGTGCTGTTGTAAATGTGTTTGCAGGCTGGGGATGGGACCTATAAGAAAATGTTCATATACTGAAAATAAGTCAACCATAGATAGTATACATTTTTCTTCAATCCATGCAAGAAGCAGTTTATTTCAGCACAGCATTGTATGCGGCAAAGCCTGCCCTGACTTTGACTCTGTAAAACTCATCTGTAACAGATGTTGACAAGCGTCGGCTTATCTCTACCACTTGTTCTGGTCATACCCTTTGCTTTAACCTTTATGGACAACTTTTACTTACTAATTGATCAAAGTAGGTCACATTATAATTTTATGTTGGTTGCTTAATGATAAAGATGTTATGTGCTGCTGTCAAGTCTCATGGAAACAACAGTCGTAGTCATCTTGCCTTGCCTTGCCTTGCTTATGGCTTTGGTAAAACAGTGCTTCCATGTGCTTTGATCTAGATAATGCACATTTAAAGTATTTTTCTACTGAGTTCTTTGTGTGAATATATATTTTACAAGGTGTTACAATATATGTTTGCTGTATTTACTGTGGTTAAGAACAAACAATAATTTTGTCGTCTCTGTGACATACACCATTACAGCACCTAAGTAAATAAAGCAGCTAACACTGTCACAGTACCACTAGCTTACTGTCGTATTCGTCTTAATTGGAGGAGTCCTAACCTTCTTCTGTTTTGCAATGGGATACCCTGTGCTACTGACAACTCCAGTTTTTTTTTTTTTTTTTGTAGTGTCAGATTTTAATTAATGCAGGCCCCGTGTGGTACTTTTGTAAGTTCCCCTGGTAAAAATGTGCTGTATGTATAAATAAATACAAAATATACTAGAGTTTACTTTATATTTAATCATCAAACAAAGTTAATGGTGTTATACAAAATAAGGACAATTGATGGAATATATGTTGTTAGGCTTAGACCGTACCAGGTATAGGAAAATATGCATTATATAATGTATTACTGCATTAAGAAAGGAGGTCCAATGTATAACATATTAATAGTAATGCTCATTATTTAAAGGATAACATCCATCCATCCATTATCCAACCCACTATATCCTAACACAGGGTCACGGGGGCATGCTGGAGCCAATCCCAGTCAACACAGGGCGTAAGGCAGGGAACAAACCCCGGGCAGTGCACACACACACACACACCAAGCACACACTAAGGACAATTTAGGATCGCCAATGCACCTAACCTGCATGTCATTGGACTGTGGGAGGAAACCCACGCAGTCACGGGGAGAACATTAAAGGATAACATACATTGAGTATTTACTTTAGCAACATGAATGTGCAATAAATTTCACATCAGACACTCATGGGACTGCATGTATAAAGTTTGTTTGCTTAAGTTTGTTGTAAGTAATGACAGTTTTTCAGGAAAACTCATGAAACTGTACATCATCTGGTTAGAAAAAAAGCTGTTACTGTGCTTGGTTTCATTTTTCTGCTGTGCAGATTATAAACAGTAAACAGTACTATACATGTTTGCTGAAGTAAAAATAAAAGTAGTGCTATTACGTTTTATAGTCAAAAGTGCTTGGCAAGCTCCATATAATGATATCCCTTGAAACTGAACATACCTCTACTAGTAAGTAAATATGCAAAGCCATCCTGAGCCATTGGGGAGAGCAAGAGAGAAATAAACATTACTTTATTAAGTATGCTAAAACCACATTTGAATGATTCAGCTCAAGTGTCTGTTTTTCTAAAGAAAAGTAACAGTTATGCTGTTACAACTACTTTTTGTTTTTTTTTTCAGTGCGTCATGCATTTTGGTTTTTTGAGAAATTAGTATCATAGGTATAATTTACAGCCCAATTGATTTTTGTATTTAGCATTCAGTGCATTCATGAAATAAAAAACAATGAACAGATGTTACAGAAAAGTTGTCGGAGTTTAAATAATTCATGTGGAGAGCATGCATTTATATGATATTCTATATTTTTTTAAGTTTTTACAGTTTGATGTTTATTTTATGCTTATAAGATCAATTTCCTGGTTTGTAACTTGAAATGAAACATTTAAAAGTTAAACACCATCAATTACAATAAAATATAGAAACAGAAACTTCTGAAATAACTAAAAGGAAATTTAACAACAAAATTGTTTCTTTTTTTATATGAGGGTAAATCAAAAAGTAAATGCAATTTGAAAATTACACAGTGACTGCAACAGATCGAAGTGGAAGCAGTCCAACATGTTTGTGATGGGTTATGGGTAGTTCAGACACACACGGCGCAGTGCTCTGCCGTTAGTCTAGTTAAAAGCAAGATCAAATGAACATGGTGTGAGACTTGCCTGGACACCACCAATCGGAAACCACATCTTTATAAAATGCACACGTTTATTAAGCATCAATAAACACAGGATCACAGTCCCAAACACCACACAGTACACTCAACACCAATCACCACTATAAAGGGCTTCTCTCTCTCAGTCCTTGGCCGCCTTTTGTCTCCTCCCGGGAGCTTCGTCCTGCTCCCACTCCCGACTCCAGCTCTCCGACTGTAGGAAGGCGGCCCCTTTTATTCCCACCCAGATGTGCTCCAGGTGTCTGATGATATCCTTCCGGCAGCACTTCCTGGTGTGGTGGAAGTGCTGCCCTTTGCACCGGAAGCACTCCGGGCGTCCCTGGAAGTCTCATCCGCCATCTTGCCGGGTGTGGTGGAAATAACTGTTTATTTCCCGGGTCCCACGAGGCTTGAGGTGCCCCCTGGCGGTGGCCACGGGTCCCAACAGGTTAGAACCTCTTTGCTCCTCTCCCATGGTCCTCTCCTAGTCCAGGGCGGTTTCCCCCTCGTGGCCCGGAAGTTTTAACAATGCCACCTTCCGGTCCTTCCAGGTGTCCCGGCTGGGTAAAGGCCCCAGGAATCTGTGATAATGGACTCTTTTACTGCCGAGGTGCACCATTGTTGAACAACACACCAAAGTTAGGTTTCTTTGGGCAGGGGGAGTAAAGCCTGCTGAAATCCTCCAAAGGATGTTGGTACAGTACCATCAACATCGTACACACAAGCTCACATTGACATGGCGAAGGCCTTCATCAGAGAGACAGATGGGTTGTGTTGTCCACTGTTGTTGCACATTTGGATATCAGTTATGGATCTGCACATGCCATAGTGCATGAGGACTTGGGGTGATGTAAAGTTTGCATAGCATGGGTACCCAAACAGCTTACTGATCTGCACAAGCCAACATCTTTAGGTGAATTTCAGCAGGTTTCACTGCCGCTGCCCAAACAAATCTCACTTAGGAGTGTTGTTCAACAATGGTGCGATCCCACAATGGAATGTCCATGTTCATTTCACCTTGGCTTCAACAAAGGGACTGATAGAAGAGCGATGCATTGTGCGTTTTCGAACAACCCGTAAACTATCGCAGATATGTTGTATTGCGTCAGCTTATATCCATTGTGGTTACCACATCATTTTCAAATTGCCTTTACTTTTTCATTTAAATTCTGTAAACTGTGAAAAGGTTGGGGCATCACCCTGGTGACTCCGTATATCTGCACAAAACTAAAATATTCAACAAGTTGTGTCCTAATCCTAGTCCCATCCTAAGCACAAAAAACTGAAATGAAAGATTAGTCAAATGCGGCTGGCATAATAGGTAGAGTCGAGCTGTAATCTTGCTATTCCAAAATACTAGTTTCAAATTGCAAGCTGGGCGCTGACGCCATTTATAATTGTATGTTTTTCTATGTTTGCTCTGTTGTTCTCCCCTATCCCAGACACATTTGATTGATTTGGAATATCTAAATATTCAAAGGTATTGGACTTGGAAAGTTGTAGTTTTTTTGTTTCATGTTGTGCTTTTGACTCACTGTGTTACCCCGAGCAAGTTGCTTAACTTGCTTCAATTGTAAAAAACACAGTATATACATAAGCAATTGTAATAACTTTGTAGTTTGTGCCACCAAGTTAGCCAATACATGATAATGTAATACAGTAATCCCTCGCTATATCGCGCTTCGACTTTCGCGGCTTCACTCTATCGCGGATTTTATATGAAAGCATAACTAAATATATAACGCGGATTTTTCGCTGCTTCGCGGGTTCTGCGGACAATGTGTCTTTTTACTTCCTGTATATGCTTCCTCAGTTGGTTTGCCCAGTTGATTTCATACAAGGGACGCTATTGGCGGATGGCTGAGAAGCTAACCAATCTGAGCACGCATTTAAGTTCTCCTGACTGAGAAGCTAACCAATCGGAGCACGCAGTTGAGCTCCTGCGTGCTGAATGCAGTGTTAACCAGGAAGTCTCGTCTTGCTCATTCAGCATCAACGTGTTTCGCTGTGTAAAGAGTTGTGCTCTTTTGTGTTTATCTTTGTGCATAGTCAAGCCCTTCATTATGGCTCCAAAACAATCTGCTACTGCTTCAGGGGCCGTGCCCAAGCGCAAGAAGTAGATGTTAGCGATTGCCGAAAAGGTAAACATTTTGGATTTGTTGAAGGCTACGATTCTTTTTATTTAAAAAGTAGGAAAGGAATATAAGATCTACGGCCGCAGTGTCCTTTTAACCAGGGTGCAAAACGAGTTGTAAGTGGATGTAATAAGGCAGTAGTCTGGATGGAATCTGCTTTAGGGATTTGGATTGAAGACTGCCAGAAGAAGAACAACGGCAGTGCTACACAGTCGCCTGAAGTGGCTCCTTTACAAGGGCTGTAACGCTCTCCTTTGTTGTGCAGTAAAATTAAACTCATTGTTATCAGACAAGTCATCGTGTCATTGTTGGTGAGTAACCATAATTAATTTTCTTCTTACAGTGCTTAGTACATGTATGTACGTTTAGTGTCACTGTACACATATTTACTGTATACTATTTTTCTTGCAATGTACGTATTTATTGCTGGTGACCTGTCTATCGTAATGGCTGTAACATATGTGATATCGGAGACACTCAATATCTTTAAAATAATATTTAGGTTTTACTGTATATAAACAGTGTGTGTTTATATACATAATTTCAATGAATCTTACCTAATATCTAAGAGAATACAAAGGGATTATGCTGTATAACTCTGCGGGGAATATTTATAAACAGTGCGGGAGAGTTTATAAGGGCTTAAAATATATAAAAATAACCATACAAACATATGGTTTCTACTTCGCGGATTTTCACCTATCGCAGGGGGGTCTGGAACGCAACCCCCATGATCGAGGAGGGATTACTGTATAATATTGTGGCCCGTCTATCCTGTACTAGTGTACTTGAATGTTCCCTATCTGGTATACCAGCACACATACAAGGCAAACATCATCCTAGTGGCCACTGTTGTTCCACACTGGCATTTGCACCTTTCTTGCAGATAGTGTGCTTCCTCTGTTTCTCTTTCCTTCTCTCTCTTTCACCTTTCCCTCTCATTTGGATTTTTAGTGAAACTCTTGCTAGTCAGGCATTTCTTCATAGTCCATATAGGAACAGAAATGAAGGAGGTGTGCAGATAACAATGCCAATATACAACTTTATAGCAATATCAAAAAGGCAAGTTGAGAAAGGATTCTGGGGATGGTAAAGTAGTTGGGAGCAGTGATTGCCCAAATATTAACTAGAAACAACCCTACAAATAGTAGAGCACCATTCCAGAAATTTATATATTAAAGAAATTGTCCTCCCAAAAGTGAATATGATTATTTTTTTATGTGTTACTTACACCATGTTATTTGTAGTCATGGATAAGAAAAATTATTAATCTCATGTTCTTATAGAGAAAGGAAATACCAAAATTCCTCAGACAACAGGCGTTAATGAGGAACCTCAATTTAAAACCATAACCAGGTTTGAACATGCTTCTCTGTTATATATGACATGGGTCCAACACTGAACACCAGCAATCGTCCATAAAGAAATCCCATATTACTTTTGTCACATGATCTGAAGATATTCAGTCATATGCTTCAAGCGTGTGTATTTTGGCTAAAATATTGTTAAATAAACCACTTCTGGAAAATCTGCTAGTGCACAAAAGGAGTGTGTTAAAATCGTGACTAAAGTTTTGAATTGATGTGGTGGAAATCAAATGTTAATTAAAGAAAGAAACTTATCCTCTAACAGATCAAATCTGATAAAACCTTTTAGTTAGTAATCATGCAGCACAAAAAGCTTGTCCATCTGCATCATTTATTACACCGTGACAGTATGAGAAGACGGCACTTTGTAAGTGTAATACTATTATCAACCGATACATTATCATTAAATTAACAATGAGACTAACTGTTATGGTTAAATTAAGCTGGTCAGTTAAAGGAAAAAATCAGTGCAATAATTAATATCTGTATCTAAAATACATAAACCCATTTAACTTTATCAGAATTGCATCTCAACAATATACAGTGGATGCTAAATTCACCATATATTTTCATCAAAAAAATATACCACAAATAAATTATTACACCTGGGAGGGAGCATTCTTTACAGCAGTCTGTTACATTATGATGAGAATGGTCAGAGAAACAAAGGATATAGGTTCATTTTATAAACTACTGAATTTACATACAGTGTAAATCAATGCATACATTTTACATGAGGTGCTTAGCACAAAGCACAGCCAGCCTAAATAAAAGTCTTTCTCCATTATATCCTTGTTCTTAACTATCTCTTAGTTTAGATACTACCCTTGAAATTGCTGTGTATGTGACAACTGTCCAGTTTTGTTGTTTATAGGATATCTGCTGATCTCTTAATCATACATTTGGTGTATTAAATCAGCCTAATCCTAATACATTGTTGTCTTTGTTGTTCACTTGACCTTTATCTGGTTTCCTGATATGCCTCAACAGGTTTCTGACATTTATTAACCCTTTTATACTTAGCATATCAAAACACTTTATCCTAAATGACTATGTGACCCCTAAGTGCAAATTGTCTTCCTTTATTGGTCATTAAGCAACAGATTCAGGGTTTGCATTGGCTATTTGTAAAGCTACAGCATTACAAGTAGCCTACAAATAAATGCCATATTTTCCACTTGATGATGTTTTCAAACATGTTCCATTAACTTTTAATCTCTAGCTATACATGTTTCACCAACCACGCTTTTGGGATTTTAGCAGTAACAAAATGGTGAAGAAAGACATCAAGTATTGTGGTTGTCTGAGGGAATGACTGGTGTGGCGGAAGTGCTGCCCTTTGCACCGGAAGCACTCCGGGCATCCCTGGAAGTATCTTCCTCCATCTTCCCGGGTGTGGCAGAAGTACTGTAAATGTTTCCCAGGTTCCACGAGGCTTGAGGCGCCCCCTGGCGGTGGCCACGGGTCCCAAAGGGTTGGAACTTCTTTACTCCTCTCCCGTGGTCCTCTCCTGATCCAGGGCGGTTGCCCCCTTGTGGCTCGGAGGATATAAGTGCCACATCCCGGTCCTTCCAGGCGTCCAGGCTGGGTAAGGACACCCCAGCCATCTGTGACACTGTCTATTTGGGCATCCTCTTGTTCTCCTTGGCTGTGCTGAAATTGTGTTTTCTGTGTCAGTTATCATGTAACTTTTGGTAAAATTACTATTTTAGTAACAAATGGAGTCCTTATCTGCATTTGAATGCTTGTATAAAAGAATAAAAAGAGGAAAAATAGAACATCTACTGTATGGTTCTGTGAAGCAATATAAAGTCAAACTCTCACTAATGTGTATATTATTGATTTAAAATCCAAAGATACAAAAATTAATGAAAAAAAAAAATTAAAGCTTAGCTAGATTTGGTGTAAATGAAATAATTCAAGTGCAGTTCCTTTTTGCTTGGGTATTTCAGCCATTACCTGTGTAAAACTCCCCTGGTCAAGTCATTTAACCTGGCAGCACTTCAAATGTTAAAAATATTTGCATTAATGATACTCTAGTTGATTTTGATGTTATATGGCTCCTTGTGATGGTTTTATTATTATATTATTATTAGTTTTATTGTTAGTTTGTATAGCTTTCTTCCCTCATTCTCTTATTTACAAGCTGTGATTAATGAAAGAGCTTGTAATCAGTAGGTAAAATGAAAAAGAGTTAAAAAGTGCAATTGCTTAAGGCACCTGCTTATAAATGTTCAAAGAAGGCCCAGTTAGCTCAGGCTCACCACAGCTGAGCAACTGGTTAATTTAGCTGAGAAATATTATCCCACAGATGTCTTATTATATAACAGCCCACAAGAGAAAGGAACTTATGATACAGCAAGACTGTGCCAGAAATTGAAAGTCCACCAGGGACTTGGGTTGGATTAGGGAAAGCCACAGACTTTATCAGTGATCATGATATAATATAAGACTTAGAGACAACAATGGGGAAGTGAAAGGAATAACAGAAATGGGAGAATTAAAAGTAGAGCCAGAGGGGGCTATCAGGTTCAAATAATGGAACTTGAAAAAGAAGTAGCCAAGGGACACTCTTAAAAATAAAATTACCAGAGTGGTTCTTTAGCCATAGGGAAACCATTTTTGGTACCCAGAAGATCCATCCACATGAAGGTTTCAGAAAGTATTTAGTTAGATAACAGGCACCATACAGTACATAACCATAAATACATCATAATAGATTTGTGAAATACCAGTGCTTCATGTTTTAAAATGACTCTTGTTGCATATAATAACACAAGCTAAGTCCAAATTTCTTAATCTGTTAGTGCTCTGCTGTTTACCCTACCTTAAAAATTTGAGGGTTTTTTTCTACATGTTAAGAACTCAAAGGAGAAAGAACCAACTTCACATGCAAAGAACCCTTTCCAGAATAAAATGGTGCTCTGTCAAGCAATAGTTCTGCGAGGGACCACACAACCCAATAAAGAGCCATAAAATACTATTAAAGAACATTTAATTTTAAAAATGTTCTTCCAAATATAAATTGGAATTTGGTACTTTTCAGAAAGAGGATCCAGTGTTAGGAAATGCTCAGTCTGTCAAGGTGGTATAAAGGAAGCCTGCTGAGAGTGGATGGAAAATGTCTTTTCTTAGCTTTGCTGTAGAGAAATAATAAATTTTGTTATAGCGGTTACACAAAATAGCATCGATACTATCAGAATCTTGTTGGGGTTTCATCTCAAAGCGTTACAATTTTTTTTGCTTTTTTTTACATACTTTATCCCTTTCATTAATTACTTTATTTGTGCTTTTTTAGTTTTCTCTCGCCTGTTGGTTGTTCCTTTACTTGTTAATGGTCAATCTTTCTTTCTTTCTTCCTTCAGATGAGCCCAAGGGTGTGGGGCCTCCTCTTACGCATGGGTGTTGCCATCTGTGCAGTGGTCGCTCTGGCCATTTAAATGATTGCTTTGGTCTCTGTTTCTTAGCCGAGGCATTGGATTTACTTTCTCTCCCTGTGGTATCTTACTCCTATTTTGCATAGTTATAGTATATGGCATTGTTTTTGTAATCCTTTGTAACTTTGTTTAAAGTTTTCCCTTTTTGGTTGCTCTGAGTAGTATGGAGAAACTGAACCAATTTATCAATGGTATTCCAATTTTTTTTCTATTTTTAGGGTTGTACACAATAGTGAAATATTAAGTTCCCTATCCAAGAAAAGTACAGTCTTTCTTTAGTAGGGTTGCTGGATTTTTTGTCGTAATCTGACTGTTTCAGTATTTGGTTTCCTATTTGTTATTCTAGGCCATTTTTCAATCAGTGAATTTTATTTCTTCTTTTTTAATCACAGTTTAAAGATACATTTCTTTTGGTCTTTTCTTTTCAGTCTGTCAGTTTCTAACCCACTTAGTCCTGAACAGGATCGTGGGGATCTGCTTGAGCTGGCTAGCATAGGGCACAAGACAGGAACAAACCCCTGGACAGGGTGCCAGTCCATTTCAGGGCAAACACACACACACACATACCAACCACACACTAGGGCCAGTTTAGCATTGCCAAATCAACTAACCTGCATGTCATTTGGATTGTAGAAGGAAACCAGAGCACCTGGAGGAAACCCCACCAACCTCCATGGAGAGAGGACCCGGTACGTGAACCCTGGTCTCCTTACAGCGAGGCAGCGGTGCGACCACTGTGTCACAGTTTTGCCCCCCTTTTCCTTTGAGAAAACCTTAAAATGACAAAGGTTAATTACAGACATCTGTAGTAATAAAAAGAAATAACTGATAAATATGTTCTTGTTGAGATTTTACAATGCACATGAAAAGGACTAGATTTGATTTGAACTGTAAAATGCACCCAGTGTACCTTGTTTCAGGGGAGCCTTTAATGCCCGTAGTATTGTCTAGCTCTTTCAAAGAATTGTAACAGACATAGTGGAGCTTTTCCCAAAATACCACCGGAACTGCAGAATATATTGATTATTGGTTATGTAACATGGATCTCGGAAGAAGCCAAAGCAAAGGTTATCACTGTTGTAAATTTTTTGGGAGAATCCATCATTAACTACAATTTTATAATGTACATATTTTCAAGAGTAGCATTCTACCTTTTAAAATATCATGGTTAGAACACTTATTGACATCAGTGTATCAGTCACAGAAAAATTATGTATTTAAAAGCAACTAGATGAGGAATGTGAAAACTGGGACAAACATCTGTCTCTTGCTTTCCTTGGTTAACAAAAGTGCCACAAGTCTTTGCAGTGTTCTCTCAAGTTGCTGCTTCGTAGCCATGTTACTCAATGAACATAATAGGAAACGAAGAGGCATTTGAAATTATTACCTATAGTATATGAAAAATAAATTTACATGTTAAGCATTGATCAGTTTGAAGCGAGGGTTTATTGCTAGACACACACAAATGTCCAACACCCTGCTAGTGTCCTGCTGCGGCTCCTAAGATGTGTTGTGTGCTCTTTGCAATGAGCAGGCTTCAGTTATAAGTTCAACACAAGTGTTGATTCTTTGAAAGAACAAAATGATCTTAAAAACTAATAGGATAGCTAATTTTAAAATAAGGCTTTCATAGGCAGCTTTGCTAGTACAAACCACATGGGTAGATGTTTGAGTCTTAACATTGTTGCTGCTTCATTTTTATCATAAGTCAATGTATAAGCTAAGACAATAGATAAAAATAAGCAAACATAGACTAAAAGTGGTTATGAGCTAATACAAACATGGGCTTAAATAAAATATAAGTCAAGACTACTGCAAGGTTAGAAAATCAATTTAACTCTAAGCACTCATCCTGCAAGATTTGAACACCCCAGAACTACACAACCCCTGACAAAAAATGCACATGGCCTTAACTCACTGTCGATTGAGGACTGGTGGATTTTTTCAAATGACGGAGACAAGTAAAGCCAAACAAATCTCTAAAAACTAATGCTGTGGCAGAAGCATGTATACTATGTATTTCATTCAATGGTCTGAAATTTCCAGAACTACAAATCCCAGTATTAAAACAAGTCATATAAATTATTAAACGGAACGGATCGCTTCAATGGTTAAATGGTTAGGGGAAGAGGACTGAGGAAGAAAAAATAAAGAGCAGAAAATAAGAAAAAGAAAAGATTAAGCTTAGTCAGCTTAGCTGTGCTGCACCTTATTTCAAAGCCATACATATATTGTGTAGTTACCTCTTTTTAATATCAACTCAAATATATAGTCAAATAATTGTTTTTGTATACTTTTCAGAATTTCTGGATTGATACACCTGTGCAAAAACAAATATGAAAAATGAAAAGTTTTTATTTACTGTAGCATGCTGGAACAGGTGTTTCATTTCAGTGAGAAAAGTAAAGTGCGGCATTAAACAAACAAAAAAAAATGCAAAGGGCACCACTGCATTTAAGACTTGGGACAAGTAAGAGTCAGATTTAGAAGTACATTTCACAAAATTGAGGAGTCTTAATCTTTGGTTAACACCTAAGTTTGGGTCTAGGGCAAACCAAGGTCTGCAGTAAACATATCGAAATGATACAGAGGAGCCAACAGGTTTGCTGCCTTTAGTGAAGAGTGGCTGTTGTGTGTAAGGGTCAGCCAGCTGACAGAGAACAGTAATGAAACAGCTGCTCCCCAGTCCGCCAGCTAGAGACACGCAGGACCACAGCTCTGCTGGACAGGCAAGAGCACAAAAATAGCTGCCTCCACAGTGGATGGCTGGCTAAACAGGAAAATGACAGGCACTGCTAAGTGTGATATGGCTATTTAAACAGGTACAGAACAGAAGCTGCTCAGCGAGACATTAAATTTGCTGATGACACTGGTGTACTGCCCGTAACAAGAAACATGGCAGCCCAAAACAAATGAATAGACCAGGAGATGAATCATTAAGCCAGGAAAAAATGCTGTGCACAAAACCAGGAAAGAAATGAAAATCTTTTTCCAAAATCAGAGCAGCAAACAAAACTCAGAGTCAAAAGGTCTACTTAATTTAAACCACACTAAAAATGTATAGAAAGTGCACATACTTTATGTACAAAACATTCAATTATTCAACTTAAAATCTTTTATCAAGCACATTAATCTTGTTTAAAATTGTCCAAAATATTTTGAGGGCAAGATCCAACCTGCGAATGCTGCAATCGAGCTGCAGTTTCACTGGGCTACATGTTTTGGGTGTGAACCACATTAACATCATTCTGGACAAAAAACTTTAAATGCCCTTCAGAAAGCCTTGATGTCATAGTCCCTCCTAACCCATTAATAGCTGTGTTTGGTGTACTTCCAGATGGGCTTAGAGTGGAGAAGGACAAACAAACTGTAATTGCCTTCACTTCACTATTGGCACGCAGACTTGTCTTGCTCAACTGGAAGAATCCTAGCCCACCTGTTTTTAAGTCAGTGAGTAACTGATGTTATTTACTATTTGAAATTGGAAAAAATCAAATTCTCACTTAGAGGATCTGTACAAAACGTTTTTTAAACTTGGCAGGACCTAATCAGTAACATATTAGAATAAGCATTTATATTGAGGGAAAAGACTCCTTTCTCTTTTTACTACTTTTAACAGTTTTGCCCTGGTTGTTGGCTTTCCTCTCTTTCTCATGGGGGAGGTTGATTTGATTTAAGTTTTGTTATATTTGATTTAATTGTTTGGAATGTTATATACTTTTGATAAGTTCAATAAATAATAAAAAATGTATAGAAAGTGTCTTAGGTGAATTCACAATCTTGGATGCCATTAAGCATGCAGTTTTGGCTTGTATGGTGTGACATCAGTGACCTCATGTGGCACACCTTCCAGAAACCACACCTCCAGTAACCATGCAATACATCATGGCATCAGGATCACAAAATGGTGTCACCCATGGCAAAGCAAAATTACATCTTAAATACAAAACGTAACTTGAACAAAAAGTATCCTTATTCTAGATCCCATTTACAAGAAAACTTACAATAAACTTGGATTCTCCCCCATGTAAACCCCCCCACCCCAAAATATTAATAAAATTTATAAAATAATCACACTGAACGGCCATGTTTTATCTCTTATCCACCATGATCTCATAAGTCACACATGGGAAATGCTTCATGTAGCACGCGGCATCATAGAGATCAGAAACACAAAATGTCAGCTCCCATGAAAACATCTACACATAATGGCAGTAAACACAGAAAAACAAATGAAGACAATAGTGGCATGATGTCTTCATAATTACAATTAAATATGTCAAGAATGAACATAAAAATTTACATTCAGAAAATCTGGTGCCTAATGCAGGTCATTAGTTCAGCACAGTTTGCTTCTGGGATACACTCCATTGTTACCCAGTACTTTGAGGTCAGCAGCAACTGCTTGTTGCTAGATAAAAAATAATTAAAGTTAAATGTTTTCAAACAATACCTCATCCGGACCCATTCTCTCTCTGTCTCTCTCACACACTCTGTGTCTCTTTCTCATTCATGCCACATCCACCTCAACTGTTTTTATATTAGTGTCCAGTTATTTGAAGTACCATTTTTTAAATATGACCTAGGAAGGACAGTGATGTGTTGGATGGCATAAGCTTTAGTTTCTGGGTCATATGAGGCTTCATGTATTCTGAGGAGACAACAGCGAAATACAGTAGACTTCTAATATGAGATTCTACTCATTCAGGTACTCCCCTGAATTTCATCCTTAAAGGGCTGGACCAATTCATATTTTCCTTTTTGATATTATTTTCCTTTGTTTTGTTCTTCTTGAACTTACTATTTCCGACATATGTGCCAAATATTTTAACAGCCATGACATCACAATGGTGGTGGTGTAAACGCAAGTTATTCTAGTTAAATCCTGTTTAGATGATGTAGACAGCTGTCATTGTACTCTCCCTCATGGATAATGTAAAAGGAAACAAAAACAAGAAGTCAAAGGTGTTATCATAAGGTAATATCATTTAATAGCAAATGGAACTGGAAAAAAATCTGTGAAATTAGTTGCAGAGCTTTAGGTAACACTGATGTGTCTGATACTTTGGCAAATGAAAGAACCAGAGAACCAGAAGAATTCAGGCTTAAGAAGAGGTTACCATTCTTCCTCTTTTGTATCACAGTTTTCAAGTCAGAGAGTGGAAAATGAAGCCATGTAAGTGACTATGATATACCCAGATCTTTGCCTGGTGGACCCTTAAAATTTGTTTCCATAAAAGATACTCCGTACACACACATTTGACAACAGACTGTCTCTTTAATACTGAGCCCTGTAAATTAGTTCTGGTGATTTCACATCTGTAGCAATCCACAATAATAATTACATAATAATTTATATATTGGAGATTTTGTTTTCCTTTCCTTTGTGGCCCTCTGACCATAGCATCAGACACTACCTGTTAAAATTATAATCATTAGAATCTTTGCAACAAAAAAGAATTTAAAAACACACGGACAAGCTTTAGAAATGGGCAAAATGAAAAATTCAGTTTAATATAGAAAAGTGCAAAGTGCTACATGTGGGAAACAGGAACATCACTTATAAATACAAGTTGGGAGACACTGTCCTACAAGATGCAACCTCTCAAAAAAATATAGAGATTTATGTTAACACAACATTTTCATCATCTAATTTGCAGAAGCAGCTCTCTTTCTCATGTTGGGGGTTGATTTGTTTCAAACCTAGTTTTGGAAACTTGACTTGCTTGTATTGAATGTTTTTTGATCTTAATAAATTCAATAAAATGTTAAAAATATTTAAAAAAATAATCATTTGCAGAAAAAATTAAAAAGGCAAATAAAATTTGAGTTATATCATAAAAACTGTTGAAAATAAATCGGGGGACATTTTGCCTAGACAATATAACATATTAATGAGACCACATCTGGAGTACTGTGTGCACTTCTGGTCATCACATTACAAGAAAGACATAGCAGCACTTGAAGCTGTGCAAAGGAGAGCAACCAAGTTTATCCCAGGACTTAAGGACATGTCATACTCTGATAGACTCAAAGAATTCAACCTGTTTAGTGTCAAGCAGAGGACGCTGAGTGGGGCCTTAATCCAGTTCTTCAAAATCCTGAAAGGCGTTGATAAAGTAGATCCTACAGAATTCTTTCAACTTAATGGAGAATCACGTACTCAAGGACACCAGCGGAAATTAAAGGGAAGTACATTTGAGACTGAAGCCAGGAAGCACTTCTTTACACAAAATGTTGTGAGTATCTGGAACAAACTACCGAGACATGTAGTTAAAGCAGATACCTTGACAACCTTTAAGAAGTGCTGGATGAGATACTGGGACAGCTTGGCCATTAGCTAAACAAACAAGCTCGATAGATGGAATTGTCTCCCCTCATTTTCTTATGTAGATACTAGAGGGCTTCGCACCCTGCTCGCTTCGCTCGCCAACCCCTGTGTTTGGTTAATCGGATATACAATTTTAATTTTTTTTTTCTTTGGAATTGTTTCAATTTCATTATTTGCACTTTTACTTTAAAGCTTCATTAAAAACAATATTTTTTGGAGACACATTGTGACAACGCAACGTATAACTGCCCGTGAGTGAATATTGTTTCTGTTTCCCTAATAAATAATTCGACTTTTTCTGATGTTTGTCCTTGTGATTTATTGATTGTCATAGGAAAAGCTATTCTCACAGTAAACTGTAAACATTTTATTACAAATGGCATATCACGATCTCCTTTGGTATGTAATGTTATTTGCGAAATATATACATTACCTTTCTTTTTGCCTGTTAAAATTTGCATTGCTTCTCTGTGATCATAAATAGACACCTGACTGAATTGTGTATTCTTTGAAATTCAACTTGTTGTTGCTTTAACAGTTGCGGGACCACAGATTCTCATAGCGTATGGTCTATTATTGTGTAAATCCACGTTTTGTGCATAAGAATGATACAAATGTGAAAAGTCTTTGTTGTCTACTGTTTGCCTTTTATTTCTGACCTCGATTTGTCCTACTCTTTTTTCAATTACACCTGGTTCTGATGATTAATCACCTTTTGTTTTGCTGTAATGCAATCTTTTCTATCTTTTCTTTGATACTGTAGCGACTGACATGATAAAGTGTCACAAAAGTTTTACTTGAACAATCGCTGACTTTGTAACCCCAAACACAACTTTCTAGCACCCTCTCCAATCCCTCATCCCCAACGTCCCCCCCCCTTACCGCATCAACCAATACCCCGCTATCAGTCTTCCGTGCTGTACTCCACCCTCCCTCAATGACCGAACAGTCACTTAAAACCAAAAAGGCTGCAACCTAGCTAGGACGCTGCAATACTTTCGAATTTTACTGGTTTCATAATCTCTTATCTGACTTTTTTTCTCTCCAACGCCTTTGGGTGTCTATTCTCCGTATTGTCCTTATATGCTTTATATGTGTTGAGAGCACAAGATCTGTGTGCACTACGTGCTTTTACACGACAGACTGTTTTTTGATGGATGTGCTCTTATATGATATCTGTTGTAAGTAGGGCTTGTCTTGCAAGAATCTCATGTTCCACGTCCTCATGAGACGGCCCTGGGACAGTCCCTTGGCACCAAGTCTCATGTTTACGGTCCCCACGAGATGCTCCATGGCAAGTCTCTTTTGTCTCGCGGGTCTTTTAAATGTCTTTCGAGAACTTCTGAGAAGCTTTCTAGGATTTCTTTTTATAATAGAGAGATGTTCTAAAATCTGCTTTAGTTAAAAATAATTTAAGTTGTGCTCAGGCACACTGTTTTCTATATCTTATGTTTCTTTGTCGTGTATACTAGATGTATGTTAACTTATTTACTTACTTTATTTATTTTTTAGTCTTTTTTGTCACTGTAATTATTTCCTTTTAATTCTTGTATAATACACAGTGCTATACTTTGTGTATGATAAAGTGGTATACAACTAAATGTTGTTGTACATGGCTTCAGAGAATGAGGCAGTACTTAGTAAACAGATCAGTGTTGTTTTAAAATGTAAAGATTTATTTGAAAATTAATTTCTTGAATCAAATTCTTGAGTGCAATTAACATTACTTAATGCCTTGCAGGTTTTCATTACACAGTCTCAGATTAGCCTTACACATGAAATGATTTGTGCCAAGATTAGAAATAGCTGTGAAAAATCAGTCCTCTTGAAAACCTGTTAAACATTTTTTGCAAAGATCTTCACATCAACAACATTGAATTTATAATGACAAGACACTGATACTACCATTTTTTAGATGCACACTTATCCAAATATATTTACTGACTCATAGGAAGAAAAGGTTCATGTGACAAGAGTGTTCAGATATATGACTTCTCCCATTAGAAATCATCAATATTTCTTTTTCTTGATAACAACTATTGAACATCGGCCTGGTCTTGTTTTCGAGTGACCTGTCTGTGCCAAGGATAACAACAGTAGCCAGTTTTGATAAATACCTCAATATAAGCAGATACTAAAACATTAAAACAATTGTGGGGAAAACAGGTCATTCAGCACAACAAGCTTGCCAGTGTTCTACTAGATTGTCCAACAAGTCAATTTGAATTTTGACAATTTGAAGGCCCCCGATGTCCAAATCTCTAAAACTTGGTCATTTATTCCACATGTCTGTTTTTGTGTAAACAACAGCTTGCATGACAGATACTAGGAAGCCACTTGGAAGCATCCTGGGTAGTTTCTTGCAGACATGGTAACCAAGAGTCATAATGGGTATCAAAATGTGCATAGTTAGTTGTCTAAGTTCAAAGAATTTAAAGTGGACAGCTCACGTTTCAGCAGGATGGTAGTTAAATGGCAAAAGCTGTTGCTTTACAAGACTTGTGAGAACCAGGTCAAGTGAAGCAGCTTTACTGTCATACTATCCATACACAGTGTTGCAACATATAGGGGCATGAAATAACGCTCTCCAGGACCAAAGAGCAACATATATATAAAACTAACAAAATACCCACGTTTGCAGCGGAGAAGTAGTGTGTTAAAGAAGTAATGAAAAAGAAAAGGAAACATTTTAAAAATAACGTAACATGATTGACAATGTAATTGTTTTGTCACTGTTATGAGTGTTGCTGTCATATA